>JABFQD010003992.1:0-12382 GCA_022817045.1 Psix sp. ZL-2020 | reverse complement strand
GAATAAAAATAATTTTATCTTTCTGAATCGAACAGAAAAACGTGTTTATATACAATCAAATATTTTCGTAAAACTAAAAGTCGAACCATTTATTCTCAAATCTTGATTATCAGCGTAGATCTGTTTTGTATTTACTAATATGAGAAAATGTCTAAATTTTACTTTCACAAATGTTACATATTTTAATTCTATACAAATACATGTAAAAAATTATGAAAAGAATTGAAGTATTCGACTATATACTTACTTCATTTAGTTTCGTTTACTTTGTAAACATTAAACTGACTACATCAATAAATTAATATATCAACAAGTATAAAATAAATATAAAATAAATGTAAAAAATACAACGATATTTAGTATTGTTGAAAGTACATTAGTTGATTAATTTACGTTAATTTGAATAGATTATGGATCAATTACTCACTTTAGTATAACCGCGACTATTCATATCTTTTATAATGATTTGTAGCATAAGCCACATTTCTCTCAAACAAACGCACAAATATGGAGTTCTCGTTTTTACTTCTTCTTGAATATTCGTCTATAAATTGTAATAACATTAAGTTAAATATTTAAATAAACATTAAGTTAAATATTTGATTTTATTATTGATTATTGAATTGAAACAAATTATATTACCCGTTTTGTAAACATTTTCATAGCAATATATATAAGATCGTGCATAATCATAACAATGCAATTGTTGAGTTCTTCATTGTCAAAAACTTTTAGTCGAGAAAGTGATAAAATTAAATACCACCATCTTAATTCCAAATGCAAATGATAAATGTGGTATGCTGGATGTTTACACTGAAAGAAGTTTAAACAAATTATTCAATATATTAAAATTTGTTTGATGAGTGATATAGAAAACACGAAAAATAGAATAATTACATTGTTTCCAGAATTGGATGTAGCATAATTTAATAACGCATCCGGTAATTTATAAAAACGACTTAGATATTTGCGTATTGCATTATGAAAATCACTTAAAGATTTTGTCAAGTCAGCATGTTGAATAAAATGGGAGTTCCAATCTAGACTGTGAAAACAGAAATGATAAATTACTTATATTTAATATTATTATTATAATATTATATTAGTAAATTTGTATAAAAAAGAAATCAATTTTCTTTTTTCACATTCAATTGCAAAACATAATATTTTATAATCATAAATTTTGTTCAATATAGTACACATATCTACCTGTCAAGATAATAAAACACATAAACAACAAATTCACAAACTGATCGTCGAATTTCATAAAAATCAAATTCGTAAATACTAGCGCCAGATGTAAATTCATTGAATTTCTCATATCTGCATAATTTATGAAGATTTGTTCTGTAAACAGGTAAATTAAACATTACTTTTCAAACAAAATTCGAAAACCAAGTAATTAGTTGAAACAAAATTTAAATATTAATTAACTTACTCCATGCATGATACAAGTCGAGGCAAATTCAAAATTCCCGTTTCATAAGGCAGAACAAATTCGAAACAGTTTTGTTTGCTCTTTTCGTCAATTTCTGAAATGCATCCCTTTGAGCTTGACAAAATGTTATCTAGCTTTGCTAGTTTGATTAAATGTTTATTAAGTAAAGCCCAATCATTGACATTCACTAGTCCACAATTAAAAAGGTGTTGCATCTAAAACAAATTTTAAACTCAAAATGAAAATTGTTAACAAAGAAAAGAAAAAACAAAGAAAACAAAAATAATAACTTATTTTTTGAATTTTATAACATGTAACAAACCTTCGTTGTTTTGCTCAACAAAACTACGTTAAACAATGAGACAATTAAAAAATACTGTTATCATAATTATAAAACGTCGAAATAAGTAAACAAAAACTACGAAATGTTATTCTCGCGCGCAAACTTTCAAGCAACAGATGATCGTACTTGTTGCTGGATTTAACTTTAAGTCATGATTTGCAATGCACATTTTTTATTTCTCATTGTTTATTGTTGTCTTTGTCTACACCACCTTTGTTGACTCATTTATAAAGGACACAAGACAAAATTGCAAAATCTCTAGGTGTCTAGTCTAGTGAAAATTAAGTTACCAACTGTAATTAAACGTTTTATCTAGGGAGATATGTAATCATGAATACTAGGTTGAAGCTTTTCATAACGTCGATTTGTTTATTTGGGAAAAGGCGCTTTGATTAAAAGTTATAATAAAAGTTGAAATTATGTAAAATTGATTGCAAATTTCTTGATTGACTCCTGTTCGAGGATACTGTTTTAATCATAGTAATTGAAGACAACAATAATAATTGCTGTTGTAAATGTATGTCACTTTCAAAGTTTCGTTATTTATTGTGTTGAATCAGATACAAAAATTGGTAACTAACAATGGATAGCAGAGAATCGGAAGATTTGAGGTAATTATAAATATGGATTGGATATGTTTATATTATAATATGAACCATGACATCAAATTATTAGTCAATAAATGTTACATAAGAAGTAATTTTATTTTTTGGATAGAAAATTATATAAAATTACTAATTAATCAATGAAATTGAAATGAATAATTTTTTTCTACTACAATCTTATTTTTATTTAAAATTTCAGAAAAGTGTCAAGGCAGTTATGGCAAAGTATAAGCACCTATCTTGGAAATTTGATGACAAATTTAGAAGAAAAACAAGTTGAAAATGATCTTCAAAAATGGTTTGCATCAATGGTGAATGATAAAAATGCCTTAAAATTTATTTTCACACCATTGTTTTCTCCCAATTTACAGAAATACATCGATCAATGTTCAGGTTGTTCATTTATTATATGTTCATGAATTATTATTATTATTTTAGCTTCATAATTTTCATAAACAAAACATTCAGTTGTACTGATTTTAAGACAAATAATGTAAATGTTTTAAACATTTTATTTTTGATGATACTGTATACTTACTTCAATTAATTTATTTTATAATTTTGTTCTTAATGAAGTGAAATTGTATTTATTTTACAGATTTTACGACATGGATATTTGGAGCTTTGTTCAAAGTTATTTGTAGTCCGTTAAGTTTTGAAACTATCTCAGAAATAATCAAGTTCCAGTCAACTATTTTAAGAGTATTGTCTCGATTAAATTTGAGCACTCATCAATTGATTAGCTCAAGTTACTTACAAATTTTAAATGGTATTCAATATTTGCTAGTTTAGTACTTGTTTCTTTACGTGATACAAAATATTACAATAAAGTACTCATTTAATTTCCAGAAATGATCATTTTTGCTGAAAATCATGATTCAAATGAAGTCATGAATATCTGTGCTTTTAATGCAAAAGACAACATTGATGGTATCAGTTTGCAATCTTATCCTGTTATAATTAAATTGCACCAATTTTCCCATATACAAATTCTGATCTTACAGGTATATTTATATAAAAAATGTTTTTTCCTTAATTATTGCAAATTAAACATTGAGAAGAAAGCTTTAAATTTAAATTTATTTATTTAAACATAAAAAACGGCGTTTGAATCTAATTGATGTTACAGACAATATTAAAATCTGAAATATCTGCTTGGGATATAAATCAACTATGGGAAACTGTCACGAAAATTCTTACATTTGGTGATATTGAAGTCCATGATGTTGCACTTTCAATATTAATAGAAATCATTCAACTTTATCCACCTTCAGATATTATAAAAGAAGTATATACTTTAATTCTATGTGGTTGAAGTTTTTAACGTTAAATATCATGAACATTTTTTTATTAGCAAAAACAATTGAAATATATATAATTATTCATAATTATTAGAAATGATAAAAATGAAAAACAATTGTTGAATAATACCTCAAATATCAGATACATAGTCTCTGATAGATATTTTTCTGAATCATACAAAATTTTTAGGGATGATTCTGAAAAGCATCTAATTAAGATTATTTTTAAAATGGCATGGAGCACATTTAATAATCATTTTTTGTGCAAAATCATGAAATCTCCCGTGTCGGAGCTCATTTACACCCTGTTCCGTGGAATTTATTTAGATGTTTTTATGCAACTTTAACCCTTTAAGGACGGAATTTTTTTTGGCTGAAAAAGATTTTTTTGTTTTGAATATTGAATATACAACCAATTTGTAGGTGACATATAAAATGTTCAAGTTAATATATTTAATAATAAAGAAATTATGACTTTCGGGACATATATATTCCGATAGTCCTTAAAGCATAGTTAAAAAGCATCCAATAGAAACTATGTTTGCAAAGTAGCATAACACTCATTTAATAAATACAGGATAGAAACTTCAACCACATTTAATTCTTTATATTTCATTTGAATTGAGATAATTAATTAAAATGTTTGATTTGTTTAAGAACAAAGAAAACATTGTAATCAGCTACGCTGAACAAATGCTCAATATTTTGTCAGGCGGTGAAGTTCTCAACGAAACAGTAATTTTTTATGAACAGACTTTTTGCAAACTTTTGCGAATAAGTAGTAACAGAAGTACAACAATTAACTTCTGTTTTAAAATTATTGATTCTATTGCAAATGGGATCTTAAGTAAGTATATTTATTTATTAAACAGTCTCTATCATATTACACTGCAAAACATAAATTAATGATTAAAAAACAAGTTATTTAAAACATATATACATTTATAATTTTCACCTTACAAATGATAAAAATTACAGGCTCCACAGAATTGCTACAAGCTTCTTGTTTGAAAATAAAATTGTATTTAAACAAACATAAAAGTTCGTGTCAAGAACATGATATCGAACCATATATTTATTATTGTAGAAAATGTCCAGTAAGTATTTTAATAATAATACTAATAAAATTAGTGCTAGAAATAGAAAATATATTTCTGTTTTATTTTCATTTACAGGAATTTGTTGATGTTCTGATTTATTATATATTTTACGACTTGACCAATGCAGCTTCTCAGGAAGCTTGCACAGTAAATGCTAATTCAATAAAAACTTGGATTCCTTTAAAGGAACTTATTTATTCGTCGATCGAGTTGAAAAAATACGAAGCAGTTTTAAGATATTTTAAAGCATTGAAACTGCTGAATTTGTGGCTTCATGAGAATGGGATTAAAGTGGTATTCTTTGATTCTGACGCAGATCGATTCTTAAACAAATTTCTAGAACAAATTGGAAAATCTGATTTAAATTCATCAAATTTAAGTGATTTGGTTTTTGAGACATTTGCTGTTATTTTATGTTTGGATGAATTCAATATCGATGAAATCGTGTCGTTGCCCTGGAGTGAAAGCAAAAAAATTAAAAACATTGATAATCGTTTAATCACAGCAGCTAAATCTATAAGTGTTAATGTTAAATTAAAATGTTTCGAAGCACTGATCACCAGCTCTCATGCAAGAAATTACCTAAATTTATTAAAAGTTTTCGCGACTAGTGAAAATGAACATTTAATCGCTGCTGCTGTTAAGTAAGTTATATACAGTTTTTTCAAATTAATATTTCAATAATTAACATTTAACTTATCCAATATTACATTTTTTAGATCTTGTAATTTAATTTTGAACAAAAATTTACTAAGCCCAGAAGAAATCATTAAATACTGCGTCGAACCAGCTTTTAAAAAAAAGACTAATAAAATTCATCAAGCAGTTGCATCATTTCTAGGAGATTTTGTTTGTTTGGCTTCTAATTGTGCTAAATTTGTAAGGTGATTTTTTCTAAAATTAATAATGTTTCGATTACATAGATAAAAATTCTGTTTTTTTATGTTTTATTAATATAACATATTTCAAAATGCATTTCAGAAAATCTTGGGATTCGGATGAGTTGACTATTGATTGTAAATATTGCGACAGGAATAAATCACCAAAAGTATTTTCCGAGTCAACCATACCTCAGTCGATGGAAAAACAAATCTTACCATTATTTGCTCTACTTAAATCTGGATTTGGGGAAGCTCGTTTACAAATGGCACGAAATTTAAACCGATTTTCAAACCACTCTCGTCTTTTCAACAATAATGATATAGCTAAATTATGGTTACCATATCTTGAAGATAAGGATGAAGAAGTTCGGAAAAATCTTGGGAACAAAATTTATTTCATCCTACAAAATAAAATGAATATGCTGCAAGTTAATGAAATGATTCTGGAAAACAATGTTCCAAAAGAGTTGGAGCAATTTGTTGATTTGGTTCTTGAAAAAATGATTGATATATTAATGGATGTATTTAGTAATTCAAATCAGTCTGTACACGAGACATTGCTTCACACTGCGAGAAATTTCGTCCGGTAAAAATATTTTTAAATTAAATTATTTGTTAGTCTTGTTAGTTTTTTTTATTTCTGATAGAATGACAATTTAAGAATAATTTTTTTATTATAGAATACCTCTTCACTTAACAGAAAAAAGAGTATTGATGATGTTTATCCACACTGTTTTACATCCCGTGTCATCTTATGCTGCAATTGACATCGCTGCAACTGCATTTAAAGAAGTTTCTCAAGATGACTATGGCATTTCTCCTGAACAGATGTACATTCGACATATGACTAATTTCACTGAGGTAATTTCAATTATTATTATTTTCAATGCATATTATATATTTGATCTACACTGTCAAATTAATATTTAATGCTTTAATTAGACCTTTTATTATAAAACAAGGTCAATTCAAATGTTGAAAATTTCGTTTAACATATTTGAATTGAAATTATAATTCCTTTTTTTGTTACAGTTGATCATGCAAATGTCTGTGCATAACTATATTTCCTTCTCATATAATTTAGCAACATCAACTCATCGAACTGCTAAATGTTTGGGATTTCAAGGATCAAGACAGTTTCTTTCTAAAAATTGGAAATACGCTCTTTGTTATTTAATTTCTTATGTAGGAAAAGAACCTGAAGCTGTCAAACTCATTACTGATTTGGCTGATTTGATTGTAATCAATAGGAGCTCTATGATAAAACGAAGTTTCAACGTATGTATTGTTATATTTTATTTATAGTTACATATTTTATAATTTAATATCTCTTATGGAGCTCTTATATTTCAGATTGTATACGCACATTTATATTTAAACGAATCGCCAGAAATTATGGTTCAATGTTTAAATATGATTGAAGAATTTACGAAGGAAAAAATCAAAGATCTTATTTTATGTTCTTTTGATGTAAGTTTGAATTTTTTATACATAATTATTATTTTTTAACGAACTATTTGATAATATCTTTATGTGTATATTTTAGGAAGGCAATTTATTCCCTATTATTCTTCGACTGAGTGAAAATCCAACAAAAGCAATTGAAATTTTGAAACTCATTTTTGAAGTAAAAGAGTACGAAAAAACATCTGAAGACCCTCGAGAGTTTGTAGTAAGAATCGTATTTTCGTAATTAAATATAAATAATATATTTTTTTTAATAATTTAAATTTTTGTATTTGTATAAGGCTGTATCAACCATCTTATACTAATGGTTTTTTAAAATAATGACAATGTCTTGAAACCGCGAGAATACATATATTCTCATGGACTAACAAAAATAATACTTTTAAATTAACGTACCTTTCAAACGAGTCTCTGAAAACTTCTAACATAATTCATGGGTTCTTTTTATGACTAAATGTATATTTTTTCGCAATTCCGTAACGTTACCATTATTTTACCAAAGGATCAATCCTTAAGTTCAATTAATGAAGTATAAAACAAAAATGAAACTATCTAAATTATAAACTATTTTAAACGTTCAAACAAACTTACCTCTGAATTATTCTAATTAAAATAACAGGTGAGTAGTATTGCGTCTTCACTTCATGGTATTCTTGTGTGCCTTGACAAGACACTTCGATTGAAATATGATGAATATATGCAAAAAAGTGCGTTGGCATCTTTGGCAACTTTCATCAATCTAATGGGTGCGAAACACATCAAACAATTTCGATACATGATTCTAATTATTTTACGTACATCCATTGAGTTGAAATGGTCTGGCTTCAAAAAGTTATGTTGTGACGCATTTAATGCATTTATACGCAAGTAAGTAATTTTATTTTGAGTATATTAAATATAATTTAAGAACAAAAATATAAATACAGAGTTTATTTTCAGCGTTGATATTGAAGATTTGGGCCCCTTATTGCCTACAATTTGTATTTCAATGACTTCACTAATAGAGCATTGTCCAAGAGAAAGTAACGAAGTCATTAATTTTTTGATAATTCAAAACCAAAAGGCTCTGGCTCCTTACATTTCAGAGCTTTTTTTCGTCGACGATTTAAAGGTCTCTAATGATATAGCCGAAGTGATTAAGACCCATATTCGCAATGCAAGGTTTGTTTATTTCAACCTTTTATTATTAGTATTGAACAATAAAAAATAATGATAATCTTAAAATCGCATATAAACTTATTAATTTGTTAATAGGCCTCGAAGTGTACAAAAAAATTTAGAATTATGGTTGAAACAAGTGAAACATGAAATTGAGGAAATAAGACTTAAAGCTTTTAAACATTTACAAGTATTCTTGGCTAAACATCGCAACGAAATAAATGAATTAATTTTCGGAGAAATCACAGTTCATCCTTTAATAGTCGAAGTATGTCGATTTTTTTATTTTAAATTTCACTTAAAAAATATTACTCTTTTAGTTTATTTTATATAATTTTTATATGTAAATAAAAAATAAAAAGAATTAAAACTTTAAAGCTATTTGAATTTTATTACACAGTTAATAGATGCACTTTTACAAGGGTGTCAAGATAAGTTGGAAGCTATTCGGTTAGCAAGCGCTGAGTGTATCGGTGAACTTGGGGCAGTAGAACCACGACGTTTGCCACGAAGAATTATTACTAAAGGTTAATAATGGCATTTTGTTTTATTAATTTATTTTTACACCAATTCTTAACACTGATGTACAAATATCTGTATATATAAATAAAAAATATATAATTAATCAATAAATATTTATTTATTTCAGACGATAGTACATTTATCTCTGCTATCAACGAGCAATTTGTTTGCGCAGCTCTCGAAGTACTCATTAGATCTTTAAAAAGTGAAACAGGATCGAAAAGTAATACCTTTTCTTTAGCAATCCAGGTAATTATTAAGTAATATTTTTAATCTAAACATGAACTTATTAATAATATAAATAAATTAAATTACATTTCTCTACAGGAAATTTTAAAAACATTTCGGGTTTCTCCTAATGTAAAAAGTGGAGTATGGCACAAATTTTCACCAACGATGCAACAAATTATAACACCTTTTCTAACATCCCATTACACTTTTTCATCAAATGATGATCGTGAAATTCCACATCCAATCTATGGGTAAAATGAATGTTTAATACTATAAAAATGAATCATTCCGGTTATGAATAACAATTCATTAATTTTTTAAAAATTTTGTTAGATCTGATGCAGGATCGACTTACGAGTTGTGGACTTACAACTGGGTTTGTAGTATGTCTAAAAATGTTCAAGATCAATCTTGGAGAGAAATGCTTGCAAACTGTAAAATGGCTTTTGAACAAGATATCAAAGTGGCTACATTTTTCATTCCACATATAGTCGGTATGTATTATTTATTTACACATATTTTTAATAAAAAGTAATAATTTGATTTTAACTCGATTGACAAAAATGACACATTTTTGTTCTATCTAGTCCACATAATTATACAAGGCTCGAAGGATCACTGTAAAAAAATACTCGAAGAAATGCTAGCAGTGATAAAGTGTAACGAACAATCCGTAATTGATCCTAAACTTCTTAATTATTTTCCAATCCGACCAGAATACAATACAGTTAACAACACTGAACGAGTATCCGATGAAACGAGACGTGTTCGTTGTTCGCAAGTATGTTTCATATTTTTATTAATTAAATTTGTACGATTTATTTTTGATATTCATACGGGTCTTTCTATGTTCCAGGTAGTTTTTATGGTTGTAGATCATTTGCAGAGATGGCTTCAAGAGCAGCGTTTGAAAAGAGATTTAAAATATGAAGCAGTGCAAAGTAAATTATTATTATTAATTATATATGAATTTTTGTTATTGCAGTTTTACATTTGTAATGCTTTTTAGGTTTTTGTAACCAATTTAATTTTTTAACATTGGCAACGGGTTCCTACAAGTCTTACGAATATCACCGAGCATTATTGTATTTAGAAAAACATGTAAAAATAAAAGATATCAAAATATCTGGATCCGATGAAGGTGCATTGTTAGAGGTAAGAGTTTCTTAAAATATTGGTACATAAATAAATAGTTGATTTTACTTATATTGCTATTACATTACTATTTCAATGATTTTAATTTTATACATAATTTTATAGAAAATTTACACTCAACTTGAGGAACCAGACGGAGTAGCTGGTATCTTAGCTATTCAGGACCAATATCCAACATTACACCAACAAATTTTATCTCACGAAGTTTCCGGAAATTTACAGGTAAGAATATATTAAAAAATGTAGTTTTCACATTATAAAATTGTATTGTTTTCAGGATGCTGCTTCTTGTTATGAAATTCTTGTCAAAAATACCACTTCCAACACAAAATATTTGCAGGGAATGATTCAGTGTTATACAGATTTAAATCAACCTTTCACGGCTATGAATATCTCACAGAGTGTCTTAAAAAATAAGTAAATACTTATAAGATAAGTAAATCGTGAAAAAAGTCAAGTAATTCTTGACTTTCTTCACGATAAATATTTTTATTAAAAGAAAATAACGAAAATACTTTGCATATTCATTTCAGTCCTGAATTGGAACCGATTATAAATGAGAGTGAACCATTTTGGAAATTAGCTCATTATGGGATGTTAGATGATTTATCTGATAACAGTATTAAAAAAACAATTCTGAAGGATCTAAAAAATGGCATTAAACCAGATTTACTTTCAGTAAAAAAGAAGTTAATATCATTATTGAGATCGCCTTCTCATTTAGGTGCTTATCAAGAAAGTTATTCAGCTGTAATGAAGTACGATTTTTGAATTCAACTATTATTAATTATACAATGTATTGTGAAAAATTAAAATATTCAATAAAACAATATTCTTACAGATTACACACTTTGAATGAATTTGAAAAAACAACTACAATAATGTTGGACAATGTTGAAAATGTGCCAAAGATATTTGAAGAGTGGGAAAAGCGTGGACAATTAGTTGCAGCAACTCGTGGTCAAGAATTTTTATTTAGTATGAGACGTATGATTTTAGATTTAGCACTTAAATTATACGTAGAGAAAAAAGGCACAATCAACTCTGTGTTGAAAGAAGAAATAGGCAAATTGTGGATAAAAAGTGCTAGTATTGCTCGAAAGTAAGGAATTTAAGAGTTTTTTTTTGTTCATGTGCTTTTTATGTAATTTCAATTAATCAATCGTGTTATAATTATAATAATTATTTCACTTTTTTATTTAGAGCTGGTTTATATCAACAAGCGTATGGATATATTTTATCAGCGAATAATTCCTGCGCTCCTGAGGATATGTATATTGAACAAGCCCAACTTTATTGGTGTAAAGGAAATCGAGATGAAGCTATCACCACACTAAAACGATGTCTTTCCAATTGTTTCAAACCAACTTCTTTTTATGTTGAATTATCATCGCAAGAACTGGTAGAAGAAAGGAAGAAATGTGCAAAAGTATTACATTTTTATTATTAATCTACAAAAATTAATTTTAACGTAAACAAAAAATCAGTTTTTTACATGTCTTTTTTATAGGCAAAATTATATTATGCTAAATACAACGATGAGACAGTTAGTGTTGAGATATCTTCAAACATAAATAATTACAAAGAAGCATTAAGTGTTTGGAAAAATTGGGAGAAAAGTTGTGTAGCGTTCGCACAATATTACGAATCTATTATCGAAAAACTGAACGAACCCGATGAAAGTAGCAGTGGAAGGTATGAAATATTCTATTATTTAGCCAGTACAAATTTTGAGTCTAGTTAGTAAAAAATCAAGTAAAAATTGCTTTGATTTATTTATTTTTTAGGGAATTCCAAGAACATATGATAACTTATTACGGAAAATCATTGCAATACGGATGCAAATATATACATCAATCAATGCCAAGGATGTTAACTGCGTGGATAGATTATGCCACACGTTGGAACGCAAATGGTTCGAAAGATGCTCATCGCTCAATGACATTGGAAAAGATGACGAGAAATATAGGTAAAAATGAAATTATAAAATGTGCAAAATGTTTCGTATGAATTAGTTGATAATAAACATTTTTAAATACATTTCATAAATATTATTTTAGATATCTATGTGCAACGGTTACCTTCGTTTATGTGGTTCACCGCTTTTAGCCAGTTAGTATCCAGAATAGGACATCCATCTAATGATGTGCGAGCAACTTTGTCCAAAATTTTGGTTATAGT
>JABFQD010003991.1:0-12382 GCA_022817045.1 Psix sp. ZL-2020 | reverse complement strand
CTGAAATCAATGCCAAAACAATTTTTTTTCTTTATGTTATATAATAATTTTTAAAAAAATATGTTTTTAATCAATAATGAATAAATCCAAATAACAATTGTTGAGAAAAATTTGCACCATAAATTCATAAATGGAATAAAATGCGAGTTTGTTTATTTTATGAAAATAAAAATATTATTTATTTTAATAAATATAACAAATTTACCCTTTATAATTATCATATTAAATATGAGATTTAAAGAGATATTTGTGAATGCTAATTTCAAAATTTAATATATACATTTAATTTTTTATCTTTTAACAAATGCATTTTCAGCATCCTGAATGTTTACCAATATCAGTCAGTAGTAGAGACACCTTCTTTAGGCAATTTGGCATACGTTGTCTAGAATTCATAAGAAGCACATTAGCTCCAAAAGAAGGTTGCGAATTCGGATTCAGAGATCAAATCAATCAAGTAACTAGTTATTTAGATGCATCTACAGTCTACAGCAGCAATACTCGTCAAAGCGATAACTTACGTCTTAAAAGAAATGGTATTTTTTTTAAATTAATCAATATTGTCTTGTAAAAATGAACAATTTTGAGAATCAAAAACATGTGAATTCTGCTGACAGGATTATTGCAATATGGTCAAGTTCAAGCACAAAAACCGATTCTTCCGAAAGATAAGTCAGATCTTTGTCGACAAAGTACATTATCAACAAGTTGTTTTAAAGCAGGTGACGGACGTTTAAATGAACAACCTGCTCTGACATCGTTGCATATTATATTTTTGAGACTTCATAATAGAATTGCTACACAATTAAGTGCCTTGAACCAACGGTGGAATGATGAGAAACTATTTCAAGAGACCCGAAAAATTGTGGGCGCTATCATACAACACATTACCTACCGTGAATTTCTACCAATAGTTCTAGGTATTTTTTTATGAAATAACGAATGAAAATATTAATTAAATACTTTGATCAATTTAAAACAATAATTTTCAACAACATTTTTAGGTCCAGATGTTATGAAAATATTTGATTTAGAAATTCAAGAAAATGGATACTATAAAGGTTATGATCCTTCTGTTAATCCAGACATAGCAAATGCTTTTTCAACCGCTGCTTATCGTTTTGGTCATTCTTTGGTTCAAAAAGGATTTTTCAGGTTCGACAAATCACACAGAACAGTTTTTAATAGTAAGTACGAAATAGATATTTATATTTTAATTTCTTAGTTTATAATTTTTTACTATTGAAAATTTTTCTTTTGAAAAGTTTGATTTTTAATACTAACTGTATTTTCACAGACATAACAATCCATGAGGAATTCAGTAACCCTGGTAATTTACATTCGGCTGGCGCTTTGGATAGAATAATCTTAGGACTAATAAATCAACCATCCCAAAGACGCGATGAATTTATTGTGGATGAATTAACTAATCATCTATTCCAAACTCCAAGATTTCCTTTTGGCATGGATCTTGCATCGCTAAATATTCAGAGAGGTCGTGATCATGGAATTGCTCCGTATGTTCAATGGCGAGCCCCTTGTGATTTATCCCCAATAAGGACTTGGGAAGAATTAGAAATAGCAACTTCAACGAATGCAGTGTCTAAATTCCGATCCCTTTACGCAGCAGTTGAAGATGTAGATCTTTTCCCTGCTGGCTTAGCAGAAAAACCTCTTCAGGGAGGATTGGTTGGACCCACCTTTGCTTGCATTATAGCTCAACAATTCAGCAATTTACGTAAAGGAGATAGGTTTTGGTTCGAAAATCCCCATGCTGAGAGTCGTTTCACTTTACCTCAACTGCAGCAAATAAGGAGTATCACTTTGTCACAAGTACTATGTCGTACAATGGAAAACGTTGATAGTCTTCAACCTTTTGTTATGCTGATAGCGGATAATAGAAGAAACCGGAGACGATCTTGTTTGGATAGATCTATATCAGGATTCAATTTAGAGCCTTGGATAGAGTCTGACTCTAATACCCCTTTAGGTACTCCAGCTTTAGAAGATGAAATTGAAGTTAACCAACCCGTAGATACAGAAGAAGTTTTAGCAAGGAATCCAGTAAAATCTGATGACCAAATTCAAAACAAGAAGTTCCCGAACCCTTTTTCAAAACCACCTCCAAAACCTCAAGATCGTTTACCACCTATGAGACATAGACCACCTTTGAAAACTAAAATCAACCAGCAGAACAAAATAACTGTCAGAAGGCCTATAGGTCCTGGTGAGAATGTGACAATTTTTGTCCAGAATAATGCAGTCAATGCGCCTATTATCGTTAACAATGCTCATATAACTGGTTCCAATATCCAAATCAATCAGGCATCAACAAGCACAATTGAGCCTGACTATGAAACAGTTCAAGAGACAGTTGTCATAAACAAACCTTCTCCTCCAGCTTGTGCTAATTGTCAACAAAACATGAACCCTTATCAAGTTGTGCAAATTCCAAAGCCTATATCAAAACCACAGGTCAGCCACCCAGCACCATATACTCCTCACAATTACAATGACCCTAATAATCCTAATCCCTTGCATTATGGATTCAGTGCTAATCCAGCTAATAATCAAATTCCTAATAATATGTACTTTTATAGTGCAATGAAGCCTCTTTTTTACCACCCTCAAAACTCAAATTCAGCCTTCATGAATCCAATACCTTTTAATTTTCATCCATACTTTGTTCCGCCATTTTTACATCAACCAGATGGATCAGAAAAACATTGGTCCGAAAATGATGAAGAAAATAAACATCGATTCAATAGTTGGATCAATGTTACATCTAGTAGCGATCAAGGAGTTATTGAGAAAGAAGATGAAGAGTCACATTCGATAGAACAACATAATTCAAATAAAAATACGTTCTCCGACCAAGATTTCTTAATCAATAGTTCATCATTAATTGAAAAACCCCCATCCAAGTATAGATTTCATGATCTTTGGAATGAAAAAAAATCGACTATTGAAGAGTTGATCAAGCATACACAACTACCACTTAATCCTATTGGAATTATGAAATCGCAAGATATAAATAATGAAACTAATACTATGAATAAAATGAAAGATTCTGGCGGTGATTTTGGAGTTAACCAAAAAGTAGTTTTGGTCGAAAAACAACAAAAGTGGAGAAACATAGATGAAGATAATGAATTCGGTAAAATATTGTATTTCGATAAAAATATTCTCAAAAGATATCCTAAAAATATGGAAAGTGTTACATCTTTCCGGACTTCGAAGGATATTAATTTTGGATGTCAAAACGGAACATGTCATAATGAAAAACGATCTCATCAAATGGGACTAAATAAGAAAGAAGATTCAAGATTACACGATTTTTTAGATAAAGAATTGGATAAGTATCATCGGCAATTTTTAAAGGGCAATTTCCCAGAAATTAAAGAAAAGGGCAAAATTAACAGGTAAATTTAAGTTTTTTTAATTATTTAATTTATGTCGTTAAATTATTAGTAAATACTTTATTATTCGTTTTAGGTTTTCTGATTCCAAAACTGTGTTCCAAAGTAGTCTTCTAGAAATGCCGGAGTTAATATCTGATCAAAAAGATACTGCCACTGAACTGCCAAAACCTATGAAATTTAATTTATATTTATAATCTTTTATAACATAGGCACAACAACTATACATTTATATTTATAATTTACGAATTATTGAAGTATTCTTCAATAGAACACTCGACATTATATTTACGTACAATATACATATATTATACGTTTCACGTATAATAAGTTGGAGTATGTTCTCTAATATACGATAATATACGTTATGTTCTATTGATACTTCTCGCATTTAACTACTTATACTTAAAACGAATTATGACGCAATATTAAACAAATATTTTTTACGTATATATCATTTAAAAATTAAGATAAAATATGTTTTATTTATTACTTATTTATTTTTTTGAATCATGAAGAAGATTGTTGAAATTATCTGGAAAATGAAATTTATTCGTATGTGTTCAAAATATATTTCTCATATAAAGACACTACGGAATATTTTCCAGACAATTTTGAGTACTTATTATAACTAACTTTTATTTATTTTGATCAATAATAATGTGTAAACAATATTTTAATTATAAATATATCCATTAATTTTATGTTCATTTAACTACATTGTAGCGATGTTTTTATAAGATTATAGTAGTATAAATAAGTCTATAAACTTATTAATGAAGAATAAAGAATTTTGAAAAACATGTAAAAACGGAACTGTATTGTATTAAATATAAACATTATTATAAAATAAATACAAACTTTTATTCTAAGATATTTATACATTTATTAAGGGCAATGTTTATTAATGATTACTCATATATTAATTGATTTTAAATAGAAATATTATTATGAGTAATAGTATATGATATACTACAAGAGTAGTAAATTGACAATTGGCATCGAGGGTGAATTTTATTACACGAGACGAAACTGAGTGGAATAATAAACCAGGACATTAATTGTTAATTATTGCTCATGTGATACATATTTTTTCTAAAAAATGAATGTAAACTGCGCATTTCTTGTTCGTTTATTGTATATAATATAACCTATAGAAGACAATACAACGTTTGCGTATACTCTCTTCAGCTTTCAAGTGTTTTGTGCACTAGTGCATTAATAAGCATTGGTGCACAAGTGCACAAAACTGTAGAAATACGCAGTGCGTATTTGTGAGTATTGTTTACTAGTGAGGTTATTTTGGTTACAGAAAATGAACCAGAAATACAGCATTTTATTTTCACATGTTAGGAAAATATGATTTTATTAACATGATTTTTCACGATTGACTCATTTTAATTCCAGTTAGTAACAACAGAGTCGTAGAAATTCTATAAAGATTTGCCAACAGTCGGCAACTAAGGGTTATTTCATGTTTGATAATTCATTTATATAGGTAAATTGAATTGATTAACGAAAAATATATACTCCTTGTTTTAACACTTAAAATAATGAATAAATCATTGAGATACTAATTTTGAAATGGAATTTAAAAAATAAAGAATTAAATTGTCCCTTTAAAAATTGCAAATAAATATAATCCACAAAATATATAGTCTCGGGAATTTTGACTATGGCATCCTTTTTAGGATGATATATATTAAGTGAAGAGATGTTTCATGAAAAAGAAGTTGAATGTATATTAATTTATGTTTTTCTTTGTATAAGTTTGAATTCTAATATAAGCTGTTGAAATCAACAGGAGAAAAGACGAAGGGACATTCGAGGAAGTGCGCAATCGAGGTGGTAGCCGCTTTGTCATATCGGATACCCAAACCCAGGGCCCAAAGCTCTCTCTGGGTAACAAATATGGCGCCCTCTCTCAGGACCAGAGCTGAAATTGACCAAGCATCCATCTGATCATATGATAAACCATCATCAACACTTCAATATGTCGTGGCGTTTCGTGGTCCGGCTTAATTCCAAAATTATTACTGACTACTTTTCAACACAAACAAAAAAGTAAAATTAACAAAGTTTCCAGCAAGTGCATTTCCACGTGGAATTCGGCGTGACCACGAACGCTCTCATTGGTTCCTATGGACATCACTGCATTCAAAGCTGTCTTCGAGAAAAATCGTTTACACGCATTCACAACCACAAAATAGAACTACGAAGGAAAGGAAATTGACTCTAAGGAATGTTGTTGTTGTAATGATTAAGAGGATGAAAAAGCACAATCAAAATCGCACGATTTCGAAAAAGCGATGTCGACAATAGAGAGCCGCCCTTCCCCTTTTCTCTTTCTATCTTTCTCTCTCTATCCCTCTCTCTTTCTTTCTAACTCGAACTCTTTCTTAAAAAGAGTTGAAAGCCGGACCGGCCAATGAGACGTCGAGGCTGGGCTTCGGCGGAACAGAGCTACGTGTGATACGGTTCTGCCACTTGAATTAGTGCGACGCTTTTTACGGGGTTTGACCACATTTGTTCTTGCAAGTCAGAAGCGCGGTGTAGACGTTGTACAGCAAATTAAGTGTTGATTATTTATGTCGCGCCGCAAAAAGGCGATTCGGGTTGCGCGCGCAACTCGCCAATGGATGTCACCGATGTTAGGTAAATTATACTCGATGCGCTTTCGTAATTGAAGAGGAAAAGCGACTTGATAAGCCGATTTCGATGGTAACTCTGCGATGATCATTCTTGTAAATTACGATGATTACTGATGGTACAATTAACAAGATATATATGTTCAAAGCGACGATTTATTGGGAAGCTGTGAGACAATTTTGAAGGATGGAAATGAAACTCAATAAATTTCAGATGTATGGAGTGTTAATCTTTTTTTTTCTTTTTTTTCGATCGTTATATTATTGTATATGAAAAGTGACTTTTTACTCCTTTTTTCATTTCTTTATCTACAATTTGTTCTGATGAAAATATAAAGTGTTTATTTGTTCTACAGCTGCTTGTTGTGTTTTTCAATCAAGACTGTAGGCATGTCGTTTCAGCTGGTGTTCTCGGCTTCAGAGCACATCGCTCAGCGAAGCTTCCTCGCTGCTGAAACAAATCAGAGATCAATTTTGATCAACAACGCACTTCGGATTTGTAATCATACGAAGGATCTCTTTTGCACCATTCTTGGTATTCGAGACCGTGACTCCCTTTGCTGCTGTAACAAGCGTACTTCGATAGATTTAACAACGACGGTCGAAATTTCGGGAGAAAGTATATCCAGGCTTTCGTCAATCTTGAATTCTGGAAATGAAGAAAATATATTGTATTTACAAAAACAAAAGTCTTTGGTGTTCATATTTTTTTCTTTTTTCTGTTTTCAATTTATTATATATTACTTGGCTAGATTCAGATTCAGGAAGATCCTCCATATTGACATCACATTCAGTTCGAACGTAAAATGATGGATGGTCCTCAAGTTCATCCAGTTTTTTTAACATGTTCGAATTAACTTCATAAACTTCCCCCACCACGTGCTGTAATTCAAAGTTTTATAATTATTTTTATAGCTTTTTATATTCAAATATCTCATTATTATAATTATTGGTTTTCATCTTTATGGTTTCAAAATTAATATTTATAAATGTTCAATTTCATGATGTTACTTCAAAACGTTATTTATTATGACTTTAAATTATATATTTTCAATGTTGTAAAAAATCATATTATAGGTTTAGGAAAATGCTATCATTTTTCAATTTACTTGAATGTGTTTTTTGATGAAAAATATGATCTTTTTGTTTTAACAAATTTTTTATGATCTAAAATCATTAAATGATAAATATTCATTTTACTTATATTCTGCATGTAAAATTTCATACTAGTTTTGATATCTCAATGTATCAAAGTGTATTTGTGAGCCTTTATGAAACTAAAACTTATTTTTTATAACAACAAAAAAAGTTGTATAAGAAAAATAACATTTATCCAATTAAATGAATCATTTTATATTTTGATAGCTGTAAATTCATATTACATTACATATAAAATATGTAACCGAAAACGTATTATTTCAGATTGTATTTAAATATAATTTTAAAATTAAAATTCAATTAAATCAATATTTTCTAAAATGATATTTAAATTTGGAATAAATACAAATTATGGAACAATTTTAAAAAATATTAAAAGTATATTGTATTTTTTTAATTTATTTCAGAAATCATATACATAATATATTTTACATATTCAAATTTGATACTTACATGACCATCACCTGGTTGCTTCAATAAAAAAGGAATGTTATATTTAGTTGCGATCACCAGTGGATACTTAGTTGCAGTTTTTGCAACTCCCAAAAATTTTGCATATCCATTATTTTCATTTTGAAGTAAACAATGATTTGGTTCTCCATGTTTCAGAGTTCCATAAACAAAAACTCGATACAAAGAATTCTATTCGTAAAGATGATTATTAATTGCCAGATATTTTGTTAATAACTTTTTAAATAAAATTCGAAAATACAAACAAAAAAAAACTTCAAGAAAGGAACTTGTATAAAATAAAAGTAAAGATAATTTTTGGTTGAATTGTTCATAAGCAATTGAAGCGTAGTTTTAAGCTAGGTTAGTAACAGAAGTTAACTTTAAAATAAAATTCAATTGTGTTGATTTGAAACGACGGCACACAACATATGGTTTTATATTTTGCAACATATGTTTGTGCCGCGCAAAGCAAAGACGCGTTGCTTTTTTATCTATAAAAACTTGACTTCTTTCGTTTGTCACCGAAAAAAGGTCTTTTGTTCTTTCTCTTTGCAATTTCGAATTCATTACCATCTTATGAAACTCGCAGCAGTTGCAGACCGGCGACTCTTTTAAGCTGATATTTCCTATATAGAAAGCGAAAACTAGTAGAAATGAGAGAAATGCAGAACATTAAATACAAAAGGACGTTCCACAGATAATGATAACGATATTATTTTTCTCGTTCTCTCTAAATTATATTGTTTATTTTTTTACAGTTTACTGGTTTCATTAAAAATTTATAAATGAAAAAAACCAAATTAAAAGGCGATTCAATTTAGTTCTAATTATAAACAAAGGAGCGGTATAATTAGCAAACCAATTCGAAGATGATTTAGTTCTGCGCTAATCTGTTAATAGTTTAACTTTATGAACGACTTACACGAAGTTAGTTGCGAACTAGATAGCGCGAAGCAAATAGAACCATATTGTAATTCATGATTTTCAAACAATTTGAAATTAAACTTTAGCTGTATTCTTAATTTTTTTAATTTTTACAAACAAATTTCTTAGAAAATGAAAATCATTTTTATAAGATTTTTTTTCATGTATATTTAGATGTTGCATTTTTAATTTCTGTAAAGGTGAAAAAACATCAAGAATGAGACTTGAAATTTGAGGGTGACTGGGAAGAACAATGACACTTCTGATGTGCGTTATACGGGAAAAGAAATGTGAGTAGTGAGCGAAATTAACAGTGGGGTCAGACGGCGGAGGGTCGGATGAAATTTTTCGTTAAGTTGTACGCATCAGTGGCAAAACATGTGCGAGTCGCTCTCGCACGGTCTGTGGTAAATTACGAAAGCAATGAGATATGATCTAAGTTGGGAAGACAAAAAATTTCACACGAGGGGATTAATGTCTTGTCACATCATTTTTATTCATTAAGAATAAAAGCCGAAAAATCGATTTATCACATCTAAATTCAATGAGTCAATTGTCTTAATATCATTTACTCATTTGCTCTTTTTTGATTTTGTCAAATAAATCACGCACACCTGAAAAAATAGATATTTGTTAAGTTAACAATTCTTTTTTTGCTATTTAATGAAATAAAACAAGTGAAATCATTGTTCATGAATTTATAATTATTACTACTAAAATTATATAGAATAGTCACAAGTTCTAATAAAAAGTCTGTTGAATTCCTTTACTGAATTTATTTTAATTTAGTTAATTAACAACAATAATTTGGACACTATCCAAATAATCAACTTATTTTCAAAGCTTTGAAGTTTTTTTGGATTTTGTATCTGTGAACGTTGTATTCCAGAGATAGTTCTATAACATAAACCACTAGTCTTCGAGTACCATATAGGCTCTCGTAGTCAGTTCAACCTCGAACTTCATGCGTGTCACATCGCAGAGTGTAAACGCTTCAGACTTGTTCTAATAATATAGGATTTTTTGAAAACATTCAAGTGAAAAAATACATTTTATAATTTGTAAACAATTTTTTTAATAATTATGTGAAAGGTTAGTGAAAATGTTCGTTTTAATTCGTTCATATGATTCGCTTTTCAAAATTATTCATTTTTACTTTCTTCAAATGTGCGCCCGAAATTCCCCATGGTGACTGAATTCTTGAAAATAATTTTTGCATTTCATTTGATTTTTTCATAATAATAATAATAATAACAATATTTTTGTAATAATTTAATGAGAATTTTTTTAAATAAAAAAGGTTGAAATTTGTATTTTTGTACATTTTATGATTTATATATTTTAAGTTTTTTCTATGTGCAATGTGTCTTATTCGATTATAATTTATGAATAATTAATTCTTTGATTATTTTAAGATATAAGAGTTATGACATGAATCCTATAATAGTTCTGTATATTGCTACTGTGATCGTATAAATTCAACAAACATATACGAGTTAACTATAAACATTGAGAATGCCAGTTCTGAATCATTCGTGAAGTGATCCAATATACATTTTTTGATTTTCATCATGCGGAAAGTCTCTTTTAGTTTATAATAGTTTTCAAATATACATTCTGTGATTCATTACCTTATAATAAAATTTACAAAATTAAATTAATATTTATTGTAACAATTATGTTCAATGATAGATTGGAAAACAAGATTTTTTTAATTAATTGAGTAAAAAATATTTTGATTGCAATATAACAATGCATTTTTTATTAAAATAACCAGATTTAATATTCTATTTATTTATAAGTATTTAAACATTTTTTACAACAAATGCAAGCTATAGAGCTATAGTAAATGTTACAAAATTATAAAAGTAAAATGTTGGCCTTTCTAAATATAATTTCACTAACTGAACATTCCAAAACTATTTAAAATTGTTTAAATCATTATAAATACTGTTTTTTTAAGTGTTACATAAAAACAAGTTCGTTAAAAGATATACTTGCTTGAAGTAAATTTGTTGAAAGAAATGAAAGGATTCTATATATTCACGCTGATATAATTTTTGCAAAGACTTCAATGTTGACAAAATCGGTTAAATTCTCATTAATTCAAATTTATGGAGTATATATGTCTCTGTGTTTACCCTGCACAAGCAAAAACGTGTTCAAATTGACAATTTTATTTGCAAATATCCCAAAAGTTTAGTCTTGACTCTTCTAATTTTTATAATTGTACCATTGTGTCTGTAGAATATGTGCCGATCTCAAAGTTAACGAGCCATTGATTCGGCACAACTAACATGTTATCGAGTCAAAACAATGGCCTCGGTGTAAGCTGGTCTATTAGGTTGCCACGTAAAAAATCGCAACTATGATAGTCATTGATACAGGATAATATTATGATTGTATTAGGATTCCAGAGGTGACCGGTATAACATTACGTTGTTTTCGATGTAGCACATTGCGAATGTGCACACGTGCACACACATCTGCGTGAAATGCGCGTTCTCTTTTTTTTCGGTCCGAGTCTTTTTCTTCGGAGGAATGCGGGCGAGTCGTGTCTCACGGAAAATGACACGTATAAAGCAAAAGTGCCGCTTTATAGGCACAATAAATTAGGTGCGCTCGATTGCACAATCCGAGAGCGCGATTTTGCCGTCCCAAGTTTTGTTTCAACACGGTACTCGCTCGCGTCGCGAGACTATTCCTCACTAAATCTTAGCTCGACTTGTCAAAATGAAAGCGCGCTTCTCAATAGCGCTTTGTGCGCTTTATCTGTTAATTCCTGTGTGCGCTCAAGATTATATAAACTGTTTTCAATATCATTTTTCATTTTGTCCGCTGTTACCATTTCGACGCGACAAAAGGCCGCTTTCAGGAAACTCGTTTCAGATTGATGTCCGCCTCGATGACTCGTCATCTTGGCCTCTCGGGGGAGAAAAAATGTTTACGCTTCGAGTGGCGTCAATTTTAGTGTTTGAGGGTATACGGAAAGCGCGTACAGAGCGAGAAGGAAACGTTTATTTTATGTTAGCACGATGTTTCGAAAATAATGGATCAATATTCACGAGAGAAAATAAACGTTCAATGAAAAAAATGAATCTAATATTAAAATATTTTTTTCTTTTAACGGACCTGTCTATAAAGATTACATTTTTTAATAAAGAATAATTTGTACAATTGCAAATGAATTATAAATTTTAAAACTTCATTTGACTATATCATTGATTTATTTCATTTTTCTCGCTTGGTGTGTGTATGTATGTATATGTAATCAAAACCTATGTATTATTGATGGTTACTGTATATGAGTTAGAATTGTGTAAATATTTAGCTTAAATGTACGTTTAATATATTTGAATTATTTAAATAAAAAAGAATTAATAAATAATTTTAAAATTTGTATACGTTGAAAATTAATAGTTTTTTTAATAAAAATAAGCTTGAAATACTATAGGTGAATGACTTCATATATGATTACCATATGATAATCCATTATATAGTATATAGAATTGTGTGGTAGATCGGCGTTCGATTGTGTATCATTAGTTATTCTAATGTAAATTTGTTCGATTCAAATAACACTAAACTGTAGGTTTAAAAGTAACAAAATATTTTTTATCAGATACATTTATGGAATTTGGTATCTTCTATGTTTTAAAATTATTGAAAGCATCAATTGACATTTAGAACCAAAACTTGTGCTAAATAATTACAGTGATGATAATACATTATTTAAAATTATTTATTACATTTAATACATGTAACTACATATAAATATAT
>JABFQD010003990.1:0-12384 GCA_022817045.1 Psix sp. ZL-2020 | reverse complement strand
GAAAGAGAGAAACTAAAGTTCTTATCATCTTAACATTATATTTTACCGTATTTGTAGTAAATCCATTTCCATATTGCATTTATTTCAATGAGTCAAACTCTTTTCAAAAACCGATTTTCTTATTTTCAATTTTCATAAAAAATCTTATTGAAATTAAGATTCGAAAAAGTGAAGACCCTAGGTTTGCATATTAGTTTAATACACATAATAATTTTAATATAATATGCCATGGTTCATTTGGAAAAGTGTAAAACGTAACACAAAAAAACACAATTTGAAATTTGAAAACATTCATTTCAAAAATCACGACAAGATGTTTTAAAACGAGCCACTTGTTTTCACAGCGCTGTTCTGAAATCAATTTAGTTTGATTTTGTCGAAAAGGATTTATATTAGAAAAAAGGTTACACTCGTAAAAGTCAAAAGATAGTGTGTTGGGAATTCCCGTGTGACCGATGTGAGAGGTTTTAACTGTTAAGAATGGTTATCGCTATGTTAGACGACGTGAGGAAATGCAATCGAGATGAGGTGGCGGTGGCGTCGAATGCTGCGACTCTTTGGATTGAGAAAAAAAAAGAATAAAGCGTACAGCGTAGAATGATAGAAAAGGATTTCGTGAAGAGTGAACAGATTGTAAGAGGGACAAATCAGAGTGTACCCAGTTACTAAAACGGTGACGCAAATTTCGGGCAAATTGTTTTCCACCCCTTTGCAACCCTCAGCCATGAAGTCCCTATACCTCAGACTCGATAGCTTAGAATGAAACATCCATTTTACGGTTAGAACTCTCTATGTCTTTCTCTATGTAAATAGACATACTCGTGAAATCAATCCAGTTTATAGACGATGGCTTTTAATGGCAAGACCAATTCACGCTGTTGTAAAATTTAATTGAAAACATTGGCTTAAACATGGACTTCGAAGGTGTATAAATGATTAAGAATTAAATTAATTAAATCAATTAAAAAAATGATTACATTTTATAACGGGATGAACTGAAAATAATTTCAAATTGAAAATAATGATTTGCGACGTTTTATGGATATGTTGAGGAATATTAATGGAGGAAGAGGAGGGGGGGTAGATTAATTGCTGTTGTCAATTTATTTATTTCTGTTTTTCTGAAGATATGGAAAGAGAGAGACAGCAATCTAGAATTTGTTTTGTTCATACTTTTTGAATACATCATAAAACAAGCTTAGCGTTTTATGGTTGTAAGAGGTAAAAGTGCTTCTATATCCTTTCTTTAATATAACAGACCAATTAACGCCGTTTCTGGCTAGTATAAATGGTCAACTAACTCCTTTTACACAGAATGAATTAACTGGTGCAAATGAGATATATAAGTATGAAGTGTTTTAAAGAAATATTTTAAGGTGCAGATTAAACGTGTTTTGAATAATACGAAATTAGAATTTGTTCATTAGTTCATCTGAATTTTATTGATCTATTAAACGATTCTGTAAATTATCTATTCTTTTTGCACGCAAAACCAACAATACGAATTACTTCGTATTGTTAATATATATATATATATATATATATATATATATATATTTTCTTCCCTAGACCGGAAACCATTTTTTTATGGAAAGTTGATTTTCATATTTATAGTCCGAAATTATAACAAAAATGATAAACAAACAAATTAGATTGAAGTTCAATGTAATTTGAAGATAAATGTCATTCCATATGTTGCTGATTTGCTGCGTTCATTACGTTGGATAACATCAGAAAAGGGTGACATCTCTAAGGGGTTAGAGAAGGTGACAATCTACTCGAGAAACAATTCATGAGACAAAATTTGTTGAACAATATTATTGGAAAATGAGTTAAGCAATAAAGCAATATAAAAAATGCTGTGTTGTATCATACGTCTTGACATAATTTTACCGAAAGTTATGTCAAGTTATATGAGCATCCAATATTCAATTTTGCAAATCAAAAAATGTCGGATCTCAAGTGTATTGAATCTTTTGCTACAATTTGCTTAAAAAAACTTCTGAAACAATTTAATTTTTTAGTTAATCTCTTGATGAAAATATGCCAAATAAATATACAAGAAGATGTTGATTTGAATCAGAAGCATTACAAAAATATGTAGAGGACCTTCGATAGTCATACAAGATCTATAATTTTACGACACTTCGAGGAATAAATGAAAAGTAAGAAGGCCTTATTTAACAGTAATCAAAAATAATGTTTATTCGATTAAATTAAATTCAAACTGAATACGTGGAATGTTAAAAATTACCATACCGTATGATAAAAATGATCAATTTTATCCAAGACTTAATAATAAAAAGAATCAATAATATATCTTATGATTTAATGCCGACATTAATCATGTGATTAAAATCACAAATCAAAAACAAACAAATCTATACGCTGCCTAGTTCGGAATGATGAATATTAGTAACTCAAAAATATAAGCATTTTACTCTGATGTTGTATAACATTTTAAACTACTTAACTTTATACATTCACATCAAACTGAATTCTGATGATAAATTGAATTTCGAATTTAAAAAATAAAATACATTTGTTCTATCTGTAGCATATAATTGTTCATTTTGTTTGTAAGCTAATATTTTGAACGTAGATAAAATTCGCGCAAAAACAGTATTTAATTTGCGTGAAAAATGATTTTACTCAACACAGTTTAAAACATACGTCGTTACAAAACGAAACCACTCTTTTAATGCCGATGTATAACAAAGATGAAACATTTTTTGTCTAAGCTAGGAGAAGCTGTATTGTTTTATGCCAACGTAACATCTTTGAAAAATGGTTCATTAATCGCAAAAATGTGTACATTTTTGTATCTCCTTTTTGTAATTAATTATTGATGTAAAATGTATAAAAAAGCAAAGCACATAATTTTACAGAAAAATCTGATTGATGTCAGTTTGCATACTGATTACGAGTGCTGACGCGTTTGTCGTGGCATTAATAATTCTAGGAAATATACGTGCATTTATAATACATCAGTGCTCGTGTCGAAACTCGAGTTTAGAACTGCGTATTGTGTAAACTCTTGAGCCCATCGCACTGGATTTAAGTTTACGCACATGCACACATTCAGTGGCTAAAGCTGTGCATATTCACGGCTTGGTGTCGAGTTCGTGTGCTTTATATAATATATAGTATACGCTCATGAACATGGAGCAAATGCGGCCCACTGTGTGGAATACTTTAACGTGTCCTCCAAATAGAAAGCATCTTGCCAAGAATA
This sequence comes from Psix sp. ZL-2020, assembly GCA_022817045.1. Classification (NCBI taxonomy): domain Eukaryota; kingdom Metazoa; phylum Arthropoda; class Insecta; order Hymenoptera; family Scelionidae; genus Psix; species Psix sp. ZL-2020. The sequence goes on along the minus strand of JABFQD010003990.1, from coordinate 9,149 downwards.
CGTCAGTCGTGCAGTTACACACTTACACAAACACCCTAACAAATATACATCGCTCTCTTCTCCGTACTTCTCTTTCGAAAGTTCCTTTTCACCCTCTTCTCATTCACGAGCGCGTCAGTTGCACGCATCAATGTCTAGTTTTTGCAGTATGAGTCAAAATTACGTTGGGTTATCATTTCATCAAATATTCTAATCTCTCAGTTATTATTGTTCTCTGTCATGTTTTGTTAATTGCAATTTGCTAGAAGTGGATATTGGGAGAAATATATAATTAATATAGAAATCAATTATTACCAGAAGTGTAGACAAATAGAATTTCTCGTTTTTTGGTTAGACAATTTGAGCCATTTATTACAATTTATTAGACATTTTATTTTATGAATCATTTTCTTCTTAATTAAAGTATTTGGATTTTTGGAATTTGAGATCGATCTTCGTAATGTAAGAAATAATGTTCTTTATCTTCAAATACAGTTGGCTATATACATTTTCTCGAGCATGGAATAAAATTTTCTTAAAACGCAAGCATTCAATTTTATGGCAGATTAATATACTGTTTACTTTTTGTTAGAAATTGAACAAGATTTGATTTTCTCATGAGAAAATATTGCTTATACTTGCTATCGTCAATTTAAATTGTTGCATATTTTTGATCTATTATGCTTTTATGAAAATAACGTCATTTTGAAGATTTTTTTATTTATATCCTAATTGTGTGCTTAATATTTAAGATTAGTTGAGAACAATGTTTAAATTGAATTTGCTTATAATTATATTTATTGTGGTATTTATATAATTAAAATGATTTTTGTGCGTTATTCATTTTGTGAGTTTTACACACTAAACAACGAAATTAACTCCGATCGCAGTATAATATCAGTAAATTACTTGACTAGTGGAAAAAATACCTACTTTACCAATATTCGAATACAACATTTTATCTTAAAAGAAATGCAGAAATGAACATTTTTTCAACTGTTGTTTTTAGTACCCGCAATTTAATTTCAACTATAAAAAAGCTATTTTAGTGCAATAAATATTTCTGCAACTATGCAACTAGGGAGAAAAATAAGTAATTATCTTGGGCGGCTTCAAAGGGCATTTTGCTTTGACAGACGAGACAAGCAATATTTTCCAGAGGTAAAGATGACAAAAATTATCTATAAATTTACGTCAATTTTTTTCTGGTGTTTGTATAATTTCCTATATCTACTTCAGTTTTATGAAGCTCGAATAAACATTTTTCAAAAAAATTTTCTAATAATTTGAGATGAAAATTATCTTTTATCTAAGTTATATTTGTTTTGTATATATATATTACAATTTATGTAATATCATAAATATCCTAAATTTTTTTACGATTACTTTCTATAATATTTATATTTAAATAATTAATACTAATACAAACAATTTTATGATTCATAAATTAACCTTAATTTCGACAGTCAGCTATTGGTTAGTTTTATTGATAAGAAAGTAATTCACCAAACGATAGCTAATCTGTATTTACATTTTTTCTATTTATATTTACAATTTTTCTACAGTTATTGGTCAATGTTTGTTTATTAACAGTTAGTCGTAGTTTACTAATTAGTTCAAACTAAATAAATGACGATAATTCGTCAATGACAAGAATGGCTTATCAGTTCGTAAAAAGATTCAGGTCTTTTTTATTCGGCAGTCTCTCGGCCGTCTAAAATTATTGGCTACCAATACGTCTTACCCATAGTTCTACATGAGATCGCAGTACCATCTTTGACGAACTAATGGTGCGTAAATTGCATTAAAAGATCTCATTCCTATCATCTAAAAGTAATAAACTTGTTTTCCATGTGAAAAATATTGATAAATCTTCACTGACTTTAACATTAACATAAACGTGATTCTTTACTCATTAATTTTATTAATAAACACTTACCACTTATAATAAAATTGTTGCTTTCTTGCTTATTATTTAGCGCTATAAGAGCAGTGGACATGGTGTATAGTTAATGCTGACTGTGAACCGTTGATAAATAGTATATTGTGCATCAAAGGAGGAAAATGAGTTTTTACTCCTTGAGGTGAAGCGTCACCTGAGACGTGATCTCGGCTTACTAAAAGCAGCCCGTGGCATACTACTCACCCCAAAGAGCAGAAGAGCAGAAAGAGTTTTACTTCCTAGATAGTGCATTTACTCTCCAGGGGGTAAAAACTTGTTTTACTCCCGAGGAGGTAAAAACTTGTTTTACTCTTACTTTTGAAGGAGTAAGTCTGTGCTTTATGTGGATGTGTGACGAAATAATAATAGATGCACCATATTTAATTTGTGTCACTTTTCCTTAATTAACTAACGATCAACGATTGTATAGTGGTCCATATATACTTGGGATGTTGTTCCAGTATGAGATGCTATTTTCAATGAATTCATTTTCAAATTAATAATAATTTGAAAATGATAATAATTTGACGATGTTGAACACTACAGTCGCCCAAACCCAGCTATCCGTAAATTCTAAAAAATGGTTTTGGCTGTCTGTAAATTGAAGTTGCATGAGTTATCTGACATCTCAAAGATTTCTGAACGTATAGTGTTTTTACCATCCTACATGAAAACTTATCTATATGAAAGCTGCTTTCAAAATGTGTACCGTGTTTACTCACGATGGATTAAAAGTAACAACACGTTGGCGATACTGAGCAGTATTTGGACCTGTTTCTGTACAAGAAAAAGGATTTATTCAGGCAGTAAGTGACAATGGACGAAACACTGAATTACTACTATACTCCAAAGTCAAAAAAATAAACTTGCAAAAGCCGTCCTGGCAGCCAAAAACGAATGTTTCAGCGGGTAAACTGTCAGTCTTCCTTCCTTTGCATGTACAAGAATATTTTATTTATAAACTTTCTTGAGATAGATAATTCTATTGCAAAATCCTCTTTGTTTAAAGATTTCTACTTGTTTCCAAATTTAGAAAAATTTCTCCAGAAAAGAGATTTGACTCTAACGGAAAGGTGATTACTGAAACTGAAGCTTTTTTTGCAGGTAAAAATCAATTATGTTATAAACAAATATTTAGATGTTGGAAACGTGTTGGCGTGAAGCTATCATTGTTAAAAAATATTATTCTGCATCCCTTAAAGAATAAGCCTTTCGAAAAACAAAAATACATCTTGGAGACTCCATAATTCAAGGCTTTATTCTTCAAGAACATAAGAAGCACTAAATAGAATATTTCAAATTACATTTATTTTATGTTTCAGTGTGAGTAATTTATAATTTAATTTCATAACTCTTATGTTATTTACTGCACTAGAGCAGTTAAAATAAATTGATATTACGCAGTTAGGTACTACTGTTATACAAATATGATGTCAAAATATGTTTGTCATTTAAAAAGTATATTTTTGTTACAGAGGGCCCTCCCCCTTTTGCTCGTTTCGCTGTGTTTACGGTCTAATATTTCTTTGCCCTCGTTAAAAAAAATATTATGTGCAACTCGTGCGTTATATGACGAACGCAAATTTGTGTGGTGGCGGTACTCGTTTCGCTTGTGCCGCTAACTTCACATTCGTTCGCATTCGCCAACCTACCGCATTTGTTGCTCAATAAAATATCCATCTAATATCCATCATCTCCCGATTATATATGCTATCCTCAAACTTCAATTTTACACATGCCTTGAGATTACAGGGTCAAAATTTTCTGCTCTTGTGAAAAACAGGTAATTGGAATGAGATTCCAAGTGAGACGTTACGTCTCCATCATATTAGATTTTTAAAAGTCATATGCATGGTGCTCTTGATTACTTCTAGCTAGATGAAAAATCTTTGTTGCATGTCATTAAAAATGCATTGAAATAGCTTAATAATGTTTCAACAAAACATTAACGTTAGCCACATTTAGCCACCCCCCTTCCCCCGATTTCTTCTTGTATGTAAATAACGTTTTCAACAAAACTGGTCAAAAACGTTGTTTTATGACAAAAAATGAAATTATACAGATAAAAATGTAACTCATTTTTATAAAATCAAAAGCAAAATGGATATTTGGATAATTGAATTTTGTAGAATTAAAATATAAACTTCTGATTGTTTCTAATGAAGAACATGTATATTTTCAAAACTTAAAACGAATAACAGTTATTATCCATATATGTATTAGTTCCTATGTTGGCAACCTCATAAGATTATTCAAATAAGATACTACAAAAAGGAACATCATATTGTACTTATGTACACTTAAATAAATAATATATATATAATCTCATCCCAGTGAATTCTAATGATCCATTAGTATTGTCAGAGAATTATTCTATAGATACTGAACTATGTGAATTGTTCCTGATTTCTAACAGCCTATTCAAATGTAACATATCTCTCACTAATATTATTTTTATTCATAAAAATACCATTTTTAAATTATTAAGTTCAATAATATCTTTGATATTGATATAAAAATGTAATATTTTATAAATGTTTTAATTATTTCATATAAAAACAGTTTTCAAATGATAAAAACTTCGATACTTCTTATTGAAATTTTGAAGTTTTTGCAATTAAAAACTCGAAATTTCCTTTTTGAAATCTATTTGAAACAAATGTCGTATATCGCATATCTTTCATTTTCTTAAAACAAATATCACAAAATGAGAAAAATAAACAATTTGTCCCCATCCTTCCTAAAAAACATACACACATTGTAAAAGTATTTAATTTTCAATCAAGAAACAAAAATGACGTGGTCATCTTTTTTTTTATTATATTAACAAAAGAGTAATAAAATATTACTTTTAAATATTCCAATTCTCATAATTTATAAATACTGCATGCAATAATTTGTTATTAAAATGTTTAATTATACTGACAGCAATTTTATCCAAACACTATAATCGTCAACAATTTTTCATTTCCTGTTTAATACATTTCTATATAAAACTCTAAATCTTTAACTAATAAATGTCTAATATATTTATTTTATTAAATGTTTACTCAGATAATTTTCAAGTATTTTGAAGTGTTTAGGCGAATATACAGTGGATTGTTACGCACATATTATTACTTTGCACACGCGTTTATATAAACTTTAAAAGTAGTATAGTTTTTCTTCGCAAAACTCATACGAAGTAGGGTTTTTTCATACAGTTATGACAAAAATATCATAAGGGTGCTCATATTATAGAAGAATGAGTTCTGATATTTTTATTTTTTCCAACTCAAATAATACTAAATTCTTGAACCAAAACTTACAAATTTATGCACATATATATTATATTTGTCATTATAATCAACTACGTGTAATGAGAAAAATATTTAAAAATGTCAATCATACAAAACATTCAGCTATCATGAACTTTCTCTCTCAAAAAACATGCCAAATACCAGCAGTATGATTTTTTCTAAATAAAAATCTAAAATGAAATTAAAAACAAATATTTCTTCAATTTCTTCTAATGGTGTTAATAAATTTATTCAAAATCATATTTTCTTATTAATTTTATTGACAGTAATTATGTTTAGTACCAATCGACTTTCTTTGTCCATTTAGCAAAATCTACATCTACAATTCAAATTAGCATTTTAAATTCATTGAAATAAATAATTCTTCTTCATACACATCAAATATTATACTTTTTTATTCCGACAAGATGAATTCAACAATGATCATTCCGAAAATTGCAAAATCCTTTTCAATTTTTGCTTCATAAAAAGGTATATGACAAATAGATCTAAAACCGACTGATATTCTGAAAGCCAAAATGGCATGAGTAAACCCGTTTCTCCTAATTTACTGCTACCGACACAAATTCTAAACGAATCACTCGTTTTGAAATCATCAGAATAAAAAAATAGCAATGATTATGATAAGTTAATTTCACGTTCTATGAAAGATTTCTACATAAAGAAATCTACATAAAGTAATCTACATATGAAAATTTGTTACTTCTAGTATTTGTATTTTATTTAATGTTTAAATTTGAAATTAAAAATAATGTGACAGAAAATATCAGTCTTTCGTAAATGGTGATCTATCTGATATTTTAGATGATCTTTGAAAAAGGTGAGTTTACTTTATTCAAAAACTTATAGAAAACTTGTCACCAAATTTAACATTTTTTATAGAATTTAAAATTCCCCATATATATGGAGAATTCTTTACTGTATGATGCGATATAAACGTTTCTGAACCACTTGCTAAAGAAATTGTGCTTCATTTGGAAAACATAATAGCAGAGAACAAAAGCTTTAAAAAACTATGTCTACTGCAGTAAGAGGTGAATTTACGTTATACGTATACTTTATATCATTTATGCGAACACAGTAAAAATGAATTCTTTTGACGTTTGGTCCTATGGGTACATGAAACGATTGGTCGGCATACTAAACCAAAATTAAAAAGATCAAGTCTTCTTAATTGTTGTGCACTATTTAGATTAGTAACATAATTTAGAAATAAGAACATTAAAATGCAAAAAAACTTTCATGTTTTTCTATTTTACATTTTTTTTTTCATTTTTAGGATATTTTCTTTAAGATAATTATGCCGTAAATTTCTTATATTTTACAGTGTACCGGTTATAAAGATTAAAAATTGGAAAAATGATTATACTTGGTAGGAAAATATATATAATAATAAGCATAAGAATTAAAAGAATTAGTAGCCAAATGAAATTTAACAATGTTTTTTTTTTTAAATTTAATTTTACTACTTTTTCATGCATTAATCAAGTATGAGCACGTTTAAAATATGAGAAAATTATTCAGTATAATTTTCTATATTTTTTATACCAAATGTTATTACTTTTTACTACTAAGTTCTGTATTAATGTCTACTCTAACTTCATATTTATTTTTAATGCAGAATAACCATGAAACCAAGAATTTGATAAAACGTATTTTTTATTATAAATAATTAGTTTGAAATATTTCATTAGCAATTAAGAATTGTTTATCTATTAAAATAATCTTTTTTTCTGAGATTGACTAATTTTTTATCTGAAATTCAACGCACAGAAAAAAGTGTTTGTCCAAACTAACATGGAAGAACCTCTCAGGCACATATTCTAACTATGAAAATCATATTTATAAAATGTAAAATAAATAAACGATTTATATTACATTTATATTCGTCTTCTAATTGTTTTAATACAATTTTTGACAGATGAAAACGAGTTAATAATTGTAATGCAATTGAACTCCCGCCATATTCATTGTAATTTAATCATCAATATCAGCAATCATAACAAGATATCTATTACGATTCCCTTCTTGTCCTTTGAAATTCGTCGTTATTAATACCACAATTACTTTTATAATGATTATTAGTGTCTAAAATAAAATTGTCAAATTAAATGAAAACCGCAAGCAGTTTTTATGAACTGTTTAAGTTTGTTGAAATTATCTTCCTTCTATAGCGTCGGGTAACTTTTCTTTAGCTGTAAGCTGTCTAAAATGAACGGCGCATTTGACCGATTTATACTACTGGCTGAATGTAAAAATGCGGGAACAGAATCCCGGAAGAAGCGTTAGTGTGGTAAAAGCACTCCGCTTTGCCTACAACAGTTTTTGATTTTTTATGCCCCCTTACCCCATCCCCCCTTCAGTTCTTTTACTCAGGCAACCCTACTCGCGGTGTTGGTACGTTAGCCCCACTTTTTCTCCTTTCGAAATGCAAGCTTTCTCTCTTTTCTTGCACCCCCTTCGGCCGCGGTCTGTCCTCGGCTTGAAATGTTGCATTCAACAGGGCTCTCCCGCGGATACGGTATTTGCGAATACCGCGGCGGGGGGCCGGGGCGCCAGGGGAGCGCTTGATGTGGCGTTCGAGGGTGGCAAACAGCGGCGGCGGGGCAATCCTGGTTACGGGGAAATGATGCGCAGATTGGCCGGATCATCTGAAAAACCAGCGACACCCCCCGCCCTCCCTCTCACGGTTTCTCTCGTTCTTTGCTTCTCTTTCTCTCGCGGCGTACAGATGTTGGGGGAGGAAAATACAACCCCCCACCGGCAGCGCCGCCACCGCGGCAACCCTGCCACACTAGCATCCTCATCACAGCCACCGAGACCGACAGAGTCCTCCGATTATTATCTCATTTGCCGGCACGAGCTGCACGCGCGAACCATTTAAACATACTCGCGGCTGCATAAGTTACGATTCGCAAGTCACCCGGTGCCTCTTCGGGTGAGTTTTCATACTCGATAAATACGCGTACACGTGCTTTTTTCCTACCGCTCCTGCTGCTACTGCGGCTTTATTCTTTGTTTTGCTAATTGAATCGGCTATTTACTCGTCTCATTTGAACGTCTCCCAATATTTTTTTATTCGTGTTTGGCAGCTTTTTTATCCCGACTTTGAGAACCATTGCGCCAATCGGACCATTTTTTTATTCTGGTGCGTATAAACTTGACAACGTAATTGCAAACACCACTTCGTCATTTTAACTTTCAACATTACATCTGTCATTCAATATTGACTTAGACAGCTCTAACAATGTTACTAGTTTAGTTTGTAGTTTTGTAGTTTCCGGGACAATTTTATCGCTATATTTTTGTGTATTTTCGAACATAAGGATAATTTGTGCTTTGTGTACGATGATTATTTTTGTTGACAAGTTGTTCTTCTAATTTATATCTTACTTCATTTCAAAGTAATTAGTATCTTCATTGTTTTTTAAGTTACACAGTTTTTATTCGCACTTGTGTAGAAATAAATATTTTTTTAACTTATTTTGTTGCTTCAGTTTAGCGATAAAATGTAGTTTTTGAAAACAATAATTTGTTTTTTAAAATTTAAAATAGATTATGTTGTTTTCTTTGTTTAACGAATTCAATGAAAGTAAACCGGAATTAAAAATTGAACAGTTTTATACGTAGAAACCTAATTTTAGTTGATCAACTCTTTCGAAATCATATATTTTGGGTTTTGAACTTCAGTGAAAAGCATTTAAAAAATATTAATAAAATAAAATTTTCTGATTCAAAAACTGTTGCTAAATTACTATAGACTGGTTGCGATTATATATGTATATATATTGTTTGCGAAACGATTAAATGACCTGATTTTTAACAAATATTTTAAATATTTTCAATTGAAAAAAGCCAAGATAACTTTAAACGGTTCATGTTTTCATATTCTATTAAAATATTAAATTACAATCATAAAAACTTTCAAT
>JABFQD010003989.1:0-12386 GCA_022817045.1 Psix sp. ZL-2020 | reverse complement strand
AATTTTAATTCGAAATACAATGATATTTTTAAATTATTTGCATTTTCTGCCGTCGAAAATTTTTTAATTATAACCTGTCATTAAATATTGATATTAATTAAAAAATATAAGAATATTTTTGTTATAAACTATTACGGAAAAAAAGACTTCATGAAAGCATGCTAATGCTAAAAAACGTAATTCTTTATTTTAAATGTTCCGAAATTAAGTCATAATTCATATATTTTTCTTTACCATTCTCATTAAAGCATATCACATAGATATGTAATGTCATTTGCTTAGCAGTTCAGTGAAACGATTGTATTGTATCTCACACTTGGGAGGGATAATTTTTTAAAAAATCGAAGCAAACAACAAATTCACTCTCAGTATATGTAAGTAAAACGTTTTCTTAAAATGTGCAGATTAGGATTTTTGCTTAAAATTGAGCAACAATTAAGAGAGGAAATCTTCATACAAGTTTTTTATTAACTATGCCATGATTTTGTCTTTTTCTATGATATAGTACCTGTTTGGAAATTAGAAATCGCTAGTTTTATGACGTGTGGTGGTGTTAAGAATCTTTACTTATAAAATTTAACACAGTATATTAATATAAAGTTAAAAGCTGTCTGTGGACATTCATCGATTGAACTTGATTCGTGTAATATCATACATCTCGAGCGTGTTCTTTAGCTGATCTAATACGTGATCAACTTCGGGACAATTTGCGCAGCACATGAAGAAACATGCATTCTGTGGATCATCACACAATGTTGTGACAACGAATACTTCATAATTTTTTTAAAACATTACTTTTTCGTTCCTGGAAAGCAGTTATAGCGTTAGGAATTATTAATTTGAAATTCAAGTGTCTTTTGTATGCCTAAACCCTATGTATTTTGATTGAAACTGCCGAAATGTATTGTTTCGATTTTATTTTTATGCGGATTAGTTATATAATATTTTAGTTTCGCGATACATTTCTGAACATTTTTTATAAACTTTAGGCATATTAAAAAGCAGTGATAGTTTTTGTTTAAAAAGCAGAAAAGTTCAATATTTAATGAAGTTTTTTTAAAATGTGCTTCTCTTTAAAGTTTTTTTGATACGCTGCTGTTACATTCAGTTTTCATTTAGTTTTTCAGCTTTTATTCTCGTAACTATTTTTAGTTTTTTTTTTAAACTAAATAGTGCCGCGGGCATATTCCGTATGGTTGAATACATATAATTTTCAATGCAATAAAATTTAGCTTACAGTTAATATTAAGAAGATGAAAATGAATAAACAAAAAAAAAATCATCAGACATTATAGGTTTAGCTACTGATTGTGCAGCGAAGTTTTAAAGAACTCTAGATTTGTTACTCTTTTTATGTCATCTGGAAGACCATTCCAAAAACTGGCACGAACTGTAAATGATTTGTGAAAAGCTGAAAAATGGCTAAAAGGTACCAAAAGTTTTTGAAAAGGCCTTCCAACAAATATGCTGATTTCTCTTCGAATGAAATCGGAGCTCGGCTTCTATGGACGGTTTTTGCTAAGCAACCTGAATGTCAGATAGCCAAGAGATTAGAGTCCACGCTGTTTAATTTTAAGCTAGCCTTGTGGAGCATAGCATGATGAAATGAACTCACAACGCTTCAAGTTAAAAACGATCTTCATAAAAGAGTTCAGGGGAACCTGTAATCTTCTCTATAGTGCAGCACAAGCATCATTAAGCAGCAAACAGTAATAGTCGAATCGAGGAAGAATGAAGGACAGGACCAATTGCTTACGCAATTTAAATGACAGTATAGCTTTTCTGTGTTTGATTTCTCTCGGACAAAGCCAAATTTTACGCACGATATAAGATACTTGATGAGTCCAGCTCAGATAGGGATCAACAAAGATATCTAAATTTTGAGCAATATCAACATATGGAATAATTGTATCTCCAATACAAATGTCTGGGAGATTTGTAGAGGTTACAGATTTAACTTTAATCTTAGATCAAAAATCATTATCTTAGTCTTAAAGGCATTAAAGTGAAGTTTGTTTGCGACTGATCACTCATGCACAGCAACTATGTCGTTTCGAATTTTTGCAGCATGTTTTGAATATCATTGGCGGGATCATGTAGATTTGTAGGTCGTTGACATATAGCAGGTGTTTAGTATGTCTCAATACAGAGGAAATACCAATCAGATATGTCGAGAATAACAGGGGACCATAGACTGATCTTTGAGGAACCCCTGTCTCAATTTCGCGCCAGTCAGATAATTTCCAGTTTTCATCGATCACCTCTTGTTTACGTTCCGACGAATATGAGCTAAACCAATTTATAACACTGTCAGAACAGCCTAACGGATGAAGCTTTTCAAGAAGACGATTGTAACTGATGAGGTCAAAGGCTTTTGAGAAATCTAACAAAACAAGCGCAGTAATATGACTGTTATCCATCGTGATTCTAACACGATCCGCAAGTCCCAGCAGCACAGACTGTATTAAAAAGCTTTGTCTAAAACCCAATTGGAATTGCTCAAATGCGTTGCCACCTTTAAGGAAGTTGGAAAATTGTTTGTGGACAGATTTTTCCGAAACCTTTAACATGGAACAGAGCAATGCTATGAGACGATAATCAGCCATAGGTTTAGGCTAATCGATTTTGGCAAGGGGTTTAATCAATGCCTTCTTCCAGAGGTTTGGAAAATATAATGACGCCAAAGACCGATTCACAATATCTATTACGTCAGCTAAAACAATCGATAAGGCTCTGCGATAATAATGAGCAGAGGAATACTATCATTTCCCGAAGTATTTGATGTGAACGAAGATAAAAAACCGCATTATTTCAGACTCACTTAGGGCGTGAAAAATGAAGACAGCATTCACAATTTTCAGGTCTAGGTGGGCAAGCGGATGATCAATAAAAGATCTGCTCAGATGTGATACTGTGTCGACGAGTTTAAATCATTGCCAACAATCGTTCCCGCCACAAGAGTTTCACATCGTGAGATTGCTTAAGATCAATTAATTCCTACGTGTAAAAAGATGATTTTCTCTATCTGATCAAGGTGTCCAAGAAAGTTCTCATTGCAAGACAGGACAAGGACGTTTATTGGATTGATCAACTGGATGGATGATTTGAAATCCCAGAAAGATTTTTCCAGTACAGACATATGAGTGCTGTTTAAATTCATATATCTAATGTTCTTCACTGCTTTCACTGGCAAAGTCAAATCATATGAAAGCGAAAGCATTTTGTGCCCAGATAAGAATGAAAAAAAACAGATAAACAAAAGTTTAATCAAGATGACTCTGAGCTAATAATACGAAAATCATTCAGGCAAAAGACATGCCTAAAAGAAAGGTTCTATGGAGAGAAAACCTCGATAAAAGTTTGTGGTAGAGGAGCAGTAGGAGGCCTGTATACAACACATACCCTAACAGGAGTAACGTTCACGACAATTTTCATAAAAATAAATTCTGTTTCAGCCTCTTCACTGGTTTAAGAAGTGTTGATAATAAAAAAATTAGTTAACTTGCTTTAGTACAGTTCTATTCCACCACTCCTCCTACCAATTCTATCATGACGGACAAATGAAAATTCAGGCAGTGACACTGTATTATTAGGAAAGGATTCGTTTATCTATGTTTCAGAAACAGCTATGAGATGAAGATTACATCTTTCTACAAAAATTCTTAGTTTTTCCAGATGAGATTCACACACCAGCGATTGAAATTTCATGTGACATATTTGAAGACGTTTAATTATCAACTTAATGAGGTTTGTCAGAAATGGCTGTTGACACAAATCGTTACTCACGAATATCATTATCTGTGTTAGGTGTTAATAATTTTAATCAGTTGATAAGACAGGATTATGAGAAGGAGTATTACTTGCAGATTGAAAGTCTTGCGGGTAAAGGAAGACAAAAGTGGAGGATGTGACTTTCATGAAGACTTGCCCTTTATTCTTCCAGGTAAATTTAATACCTTCATTTCAAGTAAATTTCTTTGCCGCGATCGAAGTTCTACGTTCAACTGTTGTAGAGCGTTTAATTATAAAAACTTTGGAATTGCCATAAGCTGATTCACAATTTAAGATAAAAAGCATTCCTTCTTTGCAATAAGCCAAGCGTGACGAAAACTGATAGTAGTAAGCTCAGGGAACATAATACGAGATTTACGTCTCACCACTGGAATAACATGACAATCATTAACACGGTTTTCGAGGAATGAAATATTCAATATTCTTGCCTGATTAGCCAGGGGTTTAATTTGATTTATAATGGTATTATCAGAAACACCGGTAATGATAAGTTCGGGATCCCAGTCGGGACGGGATGGTGTAATACTTCATGAGTTATTGATCAAGCTTGAATTAGCAAGACCACATTTAAGGTTGTTTTTTTTTCACTCTGACAAAACGAAATCTGCCACAACGAGAATGAAATAGACGTTTGAAGAATTGACATTATTTGATAGGAAAACCCACACATTATTCTTCTTAGGAAGAAAGACACGCTGATTACAGAATAAATAAAATAAGGCTAGCACGCGCACACACTTTATGCACACATCAAAGGCAACACACCAAATACAAATAATTTAAAAAAATAATAAAGTTAATACATAAGTGTAATGAAATTTTAAAATTAATAATTGATTGTCGCTAAGGTATTAAAAGACAATAGCCAAAGTTTGAAACACAATTTTAATAAATTAAGATATAAAATTTGATACAAATTTAAAAGCAGAGTTATAGCTATAATTGATGCCAACTTTCAAAACATGCCCAGTAGCGCAAATGACACTTCACAGAAGACTAATAAAACATTTTTATTGCATGCACAATGTCATAAAAGAAAATCAGTTTTAATAAAAAAAAACTGAATGTAGAGCTCCTACGAAGCATGTTGAGAGATACATACTTTCTGACTAATCTCAATATCTAAAAATTATCTCAGTATCTAAAGACGGGTAATCGACATTTGAATCTTTGTTCATATCATCAATTAGTTTCAAGTACTCATTTGAATCAACAGTGCTGTAACGTGAATGATTAGTTGAATATAATTGTCGATTACAAAGATAAAGTCGACAAAAGAAAAATCTGCAATATACCTCGCTTCATCAATTTTGAGTATTCTCCTGGAAGACTGGCTAGGATGGCACTTCTGTATATTAATGTCTTGTAAATGTGCAATTATATGAATGGTTTAAACTCTTCTTTCCACTTCACACCAATGCAAACTACGTTTGTATACAAACGTTTGTATTTGACAGGGTTTAATAGATCGCAACTTAAATTCGCACGAGTTATTTTTAAACAGCAGTAATAGTTTTATTGAATTGAACAAATTTGTATCACGAAAATCACAGTAAATTCAATAACAATGTGAATACAATTTGTAGCGTTAAGTAAATAAAATAACTAACAAAAGATAGGCGTGGGCGTTATAACTAGTTTTTTCTTGTTAAGAGTACGCTGAGGCACGCTAGAACATATGCACCGTACGCGAAAAATGTTTATAAAATTTGATTTTTAAAATGTCATAAAATTAATTTTTTTATTTTTCTATTTAACAATAAAATAGAATAACATCCATTTTCAATATAGTTTAAAAACAATTAAGAGAATAAATAAATTATCATTATTATGTATTGACAATAAGTTTATCGAAAATTCTTTATTACTATTTAAATCCTCACCCTTTTTCCCATTTAAAAACATGTCTGCGATATTTGGAGTTGTCTATTGCATGTGCAGCCTGAGTTCAGAACTATTTTAATGATTACTGGTAAATATTAATCAGTAATCTAGAATTAGTTCTAAATTCTAGTAGCTCAATTTAAGATGGTGTTGGAATTCTTCTTCATTTATTTTCTATAAAATTATATGTTTTACATTAATTTGGAGCGACAATTTCTGCTATAGTAGTATCGAATGAATGTCCTATAGCGACACATTCGTATGTTACATGAAATCTTAAAAATTGCCACGTCCAAGCTAATATCATGTAAAATTAAGAGACACGGTGATGTCTTTCGCCAAGTACAAAAAAAAACGAATTCAGACCTCTTTTTGTGCTGCCAGCACTACCGTGTCTTTTTTCAGATACAAATAAATACTAATTTTTTATTGTTCAAAAACCCAATTAAATATAGCAAAAGTTTCAATTATGAATTATTTTAGTATTGCCGCCATCGCATAGATGAGGTTTATATATTGCAGCAGCAATTGTATTATATCATTATGCTGAGTTATTCATTTGGGACTAAGAGACTTAAGTTTTTGTTGTCAGGTGTTATAAATTACTTCTATTTACACAGAGTAAGTTTTGTTAAAGGGTTCGATTTTCACTGCAGTCAGAACTGAGAATTAGTTTGGATGATCACTGATGGATATGATTCAGAGATCACAATCTGATTCTTATTTCTGGTTTGACTATTCACCATTTTACTGTTATTTTTCATGAAGGTACGTGCTGACGATTGCAAGGGTTTGTTTCTATTCCACCCTATTTATACTAATAGTATAAAATGGAAGAAAGTTTTGTAACGAAACGGAAACCCTTTTATTATTTTTTATCTTGTATTTATTGTTTTGATTGTTTTTTTGTCGCTTCCAATTTGGCCCTTGGATATTTCTATTATGATATTAAAATATCTTGGTTTTTTCTGCTAATTAATTTTCACAATCTCCTAAATTTGCTAGGTATATAAATAATATACCTATGATGATTAGGTATATTAGTATGTATGGTATTTTTGTTTATACGTAACCGGGTGTCTTCGCGCTGTGTCTTTTACCGAAAGTAATTTTTCAAAATCTTGGTCGATTGTAAATGCGAGCAGTCCCCATTTGCTCAAAAAAGCATTGGTTGAATTCAATTTAAATCGAATGCTTAAACAATGTCTGGTTATTACAATACTGTTCATATTTAATTCTTTATTGTATTGTTATTATTTAGAATTTCTTTATTGAATTACATAATTTATATTGAAATTATTGTGTAAATTTTGATTTAATATATTTCGGTTTGGCATCTAATTTCCGAATTTTACTCGGCTTTTCCAAAGTGTATTTCGCTCAGGCTTTTAAATTCTGCTTATCGCCATAATGAAACTGTTTTGTGTTTTAGAATTTTGTACGCTGGTTGATTTTTTTGATTAACTGGATTATTTCCCGCGAAAATGGTTTTTAACTAGAATTTAAATGAGTATCCAACTTGATGTTGAATTAATTTCTCTAATTCATAAATAGTATTATTTCAATCTGATATTCATATAAATCGAAAATGATGCTTACGCAATAGTAGAAAATTCAAATAAAACTTGAATTTGTATTACATTGCGTATTCCAGTGTCTATATAAAGTAACAACGTATGATTAAATTAAAATATAAACTGTTAAATGGATTTTTCTATTATTCCGAATTGAGACCAGAACTATAACTTTAGATTTTTGTAGCACAATCTACTATGGTGTTTCAAGTATTAAGGAAAATATATTTTTTACAAAAAAAACTGTTACATGAACTTCTTAATAAATGGAGGTACGATTTATGAATTATTATAAGAGTTAGTTATTATAAATATAACATTAATAAGACAAAAAGTGAGAACTTGAAAATGAGCTGCTGTAATGTTGCCAAGTAGATGCCAATTTATGTGGGTTAAAAATCTATAACCCAAATAAGTAAGACAGAAAAGATAGCATACAAGAAACCATATCGGAGGATTTGGTCTGGTACAATAACAGTTTAATATTACCACGCTGAAGTGTGGCAATATTATGTCAAACTTGGAAAAAGGCAGGAAGAATATCTTAAAAGTATGTTGAGTCAAACGTTTGGCATGTATAAATTACTTTTGCCGGTTACTATGCCGGCAATGTGTATATTGCTTTACTATATTGATGAATGTGCTCTAAGGTAATCAATTGTTAAGTTTTGTATTTTTAGGTATTTAAATCGTTTGTATTGACTCAGAAATTTTCGTTACAAGGATCTATCAACATTGCAGCCTGAACTATGAGGTTTTTCTATTAATTACTGTTCCGTATAAATCAGTGATTAAGAGAAAATTCTCAATTCGGGTAGCAATATCTAGCATTGTTAACTACTAAACTAAATTTGTCTTGTTTTTAAGTCTGTGTAAAGTGATTTGTAAATATTAGGAAAAACCTTATAAAAAGCAGATTCCTAAATAAATATATCTCTTAAGTGTTAAACACCAAAAAGAATTAATAGTTTGCTATAAAAATAAAATATAAATGTTCGAAATAGTTATTTGATAAAACGTTAATGCAAATAATGTGTAATCAAGAATTAATTTCTAGCATTTTGGTGGCCGAATCTTCTTGTTAAAATCGAAACTTTAGAGGAAGTTTTGGTGCAAAAGCGCATCAACATTGCAGCCTAAATTATGATTCTTTTCTAAAATTACTGTTAAATATGATACAGTGATCTAGAAAAAGTTCAAAATTGAGGTAGCATAATCCATCAAGGCGTTTAGAATGTTTAGAGAACAATATTTTCTCTAAGCCAATTTGTTTAATATTGACTTCGAACGTAACTTTCTGTTTGTCTCAGCATAAGCCGTTGGGAAAATTAAATAGAATTTGTATGACAAATGATAATCCATAAAGATAAGTCGCGGAAATGTTAAACCATTGTCAAGTAGATGCTACGGTTATGCATGTGTCTTATCACGAAATGAAATAGCGAAGACTGTGAACCAAAAAGAGACCAATTTTTGTCGCAATGAATAGTCAGCGAGATATAAGCTTTAGTCCAGCCATTTTATACAATTGAAATAGTTCAATATTGCTGTACTGAAGCTTATGTTATGTCAATCTTTCATAAGGTAGCGAGCACCTTTTTGGAATATGCTAAATTATTAGTTTGAAAATGAAGAACATACTTTTAGAACTTGAATTGCATTGTTTATTGAAATAACTAAATACACATAGTAACAGACAAAAAAGAAATGACAACGCAACTGGAAAAAACCTTGTGTTTAAATCACTGCTCATTAATAATAAGCTATTTGAAACTGACTTATATTTTAAACAGAAATACTATTGATAGTTTTTAAATGTTTTTATAGATGAATCTTTTCTGAATTTTTTTTCTGAAAAAAATAGAAGCGATTTATGAAGAAACTAAATTATAGATAAACTAAAAGATTGACTAATTTCCCATGTAGAAATTGCCGTAGTTAGACAGACGGCCCAGTACTGGTACGATAGAAAAATGAATACGTTTTACAATGAGTGAATACTGTAATTAAATGTTAAACCAATAATGAGACAGTAATGGAATCATTGTTGTCCCAATACAGATTTACTACTGGAAAACGATGAACTAATAGTAGATCGCTAATGCTGCTAAGGTACTAACGCAATGTTGGATTGCAAAAGAGGTATATTGTTAAACAATATTTGGCCAATACTAAAACAGTAATACAATCAACACTGTTTTAATACTAGCCTAGTAGTAGAAAATGATAAAATATTTGCAGGTTATCGGTGATGGTATAGAACTGGCTTGATATTGGGTTATATAAAGTATATATTGTCAATCAATATTTAGTCAATACTGAAATAGTAGTACAATCAACACTGTTTTAATACTAGCCCAGTATTAGAAAATTATAAAATATTTGTAGATTGTCGGTAACGGTACTAGCTCGATATTAGCTGATAGTACGTTGGCACTAATATTTTAAAAAATCGTACGTATGTCATATATATGTAATTATAGCTTTATTTGAAGGATTTACTATTTTCACTTTATTCGTGTAATAGCGTTATTATACTTCGTTTTTTCTTGTAAGAACACAATTTTGTTCAATATATTTCATATTATATTCATGAAAATGGTCAGATGTTATTCCAATTTTTTTCGAAGCTGATAGATAGTTGAATATGTTACCATCAAACAAATATTTTTTACCAGGAATTGTGATATCTTCAGAAATACAATTTAAATAAATATTTTTAACTTCTACAACTTCATTGTTATTTATACATACAATATTATTGGGGTGTGATGATATTTACAACAGATATGTTTTCTAATACAATTTTTGAAAATATAATTCCATCTTTTTTTTCTCTAAAACAGAAACTTGTGGAATATGATTTCACGTTTGGATCTTAAAAATAAGAGAATAACGATTTTGCAGTGAAATAATATTTCCTTGTTTTAGTTCATAAAGCCGACTTTTCATTTTAAAACTCAAAGAAAATAATTGTAGTGGCTTAAAGCAATGTATCTCATAGATTCACACTGACGTTGCGTTAGATTAACTTTCTGGAAAGTGTCAGAATAAATTCCGGATGAGAGCTGGTTATAATCTGGATATGATTTAGCTCATTGTCTAAAATATGTTTGGATACTATGTGGCTAAAAATTGCGTCTTGGTCTGAATCCAATCCATGTAAAAAATGAAGAAAATGAAAAATTGATCATATATAAAAATGTAACATCAATCTGCAGTTGGTAGATTTTCCTCCTCTCGTCCGCCATCAGATCTATCAGAATCATACCCGCTACAACACAAATGGCTTCCCTGGAAATTGTGCGATAAGCACATCAACGTCAAGAGCGATTCTCCGGTCAACTCTTGGCATCGGCATAACGTAGATTATTATTTCCATAGCTGTTGACTAAATTGAAGCGGCGTATAATAAAACAGAGCTGCTGACTAAAGACATAAGACGTCTTTAACTTTGTCTCGGTCCACCAGTATTTGACCAACGCGACAGTGCGTTGCACATTGCTGCAGCCTGTAGCAATTTCCCTCGCTACATTGCTCGAACCTGTTGCATATTTTCCTCTCAAGGACTTTACCGGCGGTAATCAAAAAGCAAATCGGACGGTAAGATGATGGCTCGTTCGGAGATTTGTCTTCTTTAAGTAGAAATACTAGATTCTGTCGTTTCCAACAAGCTGGGAACATGTTCTCTCTAAGGTAGGCATTGTATACCCTGAGGAAAATGTCAAGTCTCAGTTTGATAGCTGCTTTAAGTGCTACATTTTGGATGCCGTCTGGTCCCGGGGCCTTTGTATCTTTCGCAGTTCTGACAGCTTTCGTCGGCTCCTCCTTTGTAATCGGTGGTACCGTTTGTGACTCTCGGAACATGCACGATAAAACTAGAGTTTCCGGTTGACATGGAAATAAAGCTCTCACTACCTTGTTTAAGAGTCTTGGACGTAGAAGAGAATCCTTATATATTAATGAATTTATGCTTTCTTTAAAGTAAATAATTGAGTACTGTGATAATAAAAAATCTTACGTTGTGTTTTAGTATTGCATCATTATGCCAAGTCATTAGTTCAGGTCTAAGAAAATCACTAATTCAATTCTTACAATCAGGTGTCTAAACCCTCATGCGTTAGTTTGGAGGAAATTTCGGTACGAAAGTTCATTATCGATGCAGCTTGAATTATGATGTTTTTCTATTGATTACTGTTAAATATGATACAGTGATCTAGAAAAAGTTCGAAATTCGGGTAGCATTATCAACGAAGGTGTTCAGAGTGGTCAGAAAATATATATTTTTCAAATCGACTAAGAAAGTAACTTTTTGTTTGTTACAACACAATGTGCTTTGAAAAATTATATAGAATTCGTGTGGTGGAATTTTTCAACAACAAGATAAGCCTTAAGAATGGTTGACGATTGACTAAACGCTGACGTTATGAAAAACTTGAATCATGCAATAAAAGAATGATGATGCTATACAGGTGCAATACAGGATGCTACACATGTGTACAATTTTTTCAGCGATGTGAAGTTAGCGTGATATAGGCGTTGGTCAGGCAATTTTTTGTTATCAAAATATTGGAATATTGCCGGATCGAAGCTTATGTTTTGTTAAACTTATATAAACGCTGCAAGTATCTTCCCAGAATAAGATAGGACATTTTTTAGAAACTCGGGACCGTACATGTTAAGCTTCAATGGTAGTGTTTAGTGAAATAATGTTATCTACTCAAAATACTAGAAAGTTTTATAACTTTGTTTTAGAGCATTCAAATATCATCACAACTGAAATTAAACCCTTTGTGCAGTTGAGTGTTTTATAGTTCTGACTAACTTTGAGCTGGTTCTTTCTTTATAGTCAATTACTATATTTATAACGTATTTATTTTACGATAAGATAGGTATTGCGTTATTACATTAAGACATTTGTTTAATCCTACGACAATTATTTTTAAGCTTTCCGCACTCAGGTGTCCGAAACTAATTGTATTGACTTAAAGCAATTTACTTTATAAGAGTCCATCAACAATGAAGCATGTATTATGAATCTTTTTGATAAACCACTATTATATTATATTATATTATATCATAATTATATATATTATATTATATTATATTATATCTCATTTATATTATAAATGAGAG
>JABFQD010003988.1:0-12390 GCA_022817045.1 Psix sp. ZL-2020 | reverse complement strand
ACTTACCCTCATTGAAAATTCCAATTGATAAAACTACTTATAATATTCAAATTTTATTAGCTCTATATAATTTATAAAGTAAATAAAACTGGATAAATATTCTAACTCTTGTAATATATTTAATATGGTAATTTATATGAACACAAATAAACTTGTATTGGATTGTGAACATTAAAATTCAAACTATGGTTATAAGTTGAAATTCCATAGAGAAATTGCATTGTTTGTAGGCACTATCGGATTAAAGGCATTATATTATTACATCGCTACTACAACTTTTGGAATAACATTGAGTGTAATTTTGTCACAAACAATTCAGCCAGGCAAACTGTATCTCGAAAACCAACAACAAATACCAAAAACTGAAACTTCAAAGAACTATGTGACGATAGATATTTTACTGGATTTGTTTCGGTATCGAATTTCTTAAAAAGAATATTGTCTAATTAATCTTTGTATTATTCTCATATGAATACAAATTTTTTCAACATTTCAGTAATTTGATTCCAGATAATATAATCAATGCTTGTTTGGTTCAGGTATTAAATTATACTTTTAATCCGCCTTTGAAAAGCGCAATAAAATAAAAAATTGCTTTTTTCTTTTAGTACCAGACAGTATTGGATAAATTTAATTCAAACAGTACTAGTAAGTTTAAATGAAAAATACCAATTAAATTAATAATAACTAAAAATAATAAAAAAATAAGTAAGAAACGAAAGAACCGTTAATTAAAAATGAAATAAAAAAATGTATTGCAGCTCCCGTACATGATCTGCCAATTTCTCATAAGCTCACTTCAGGAACCAACGTTTTAGGTCTGGTGTTTTTTAGCATAACTTTGGGTCTGGCAATCGGATGCGTTGATACCCAAGAAACGCCTCTTCTTGACTGCGTCAGTATCGTGTCAAAGGCAACGATGATGATTATGGATTATGTAATAATGTACTTAATATTGTAGAATCTCGCATACTGAATACGTTAAGTCTGCACAGTTTGTGAGAAAGATGACAATTGGATCGTTGCGAGATTTCCGGCAGCCATTAAAGTAGATACTTAACGCAGTTGCTGCACTGTTATGATTATAATCTGCAATGAAAATCATTATATTTTAGATAACGTTCAGTTGAATTAATATGTTGAAAAGAGAAGAAAAGTATTCATGTGCAATTTAACAGTAGCTACGAGATAAAATTTGACTATGAGATAATTGACTGTAATTTTCACAGGATAGCTCCAGTGGGGATATTGTTTCTGATTCCAGGCAAAATATTGGAAATCGATGATTTTGGTGCAATGATGGCTCAGTTGGGTGTTTATGTAATGACTGTTTTTGCTGGCTTGTTAATTCATGGCCTTATAACATTGCCAACACTGTACTTCCTGTGCACGAAAAAATCTCCTTTCAAATTATTATCTCAAATTGGTCCAGCGCTTATTACGGCTTTTGGAACGTCTTCCAGGTGTATATGTTATGTTATTCCAGCTGCTAACAATTTGTTTCTTTTAAAACTGTTTAATTGATATTAAACATAATTTGTGTTAATTACTTTTCCGATGTGCAATCATTTTTAATAGTATTGCATATTTAGCACAGCGACCGTACCTATGACGATAAGGTGCTTAGACAAATTAGGCATAGATCCTAGAGTTTCAAGGTTTGTTGTACCAATAGGAGCGACAATTAATATGGATGGAATCGCTTTATATGAAACAATTGGAGCAATGTTCATAATACAAATGAGAGGACTAGAATTTAGTTTAATTAAAACGATTGCTTTAAGGTAAATGGAATTTACGAAACATTATGTTACTGTTTAGTAACAAACAGAAATGAAATAAAACATTTATACAAAATACATTTATGGATATTCAAAGTTAAACAATGCAATTAAAAAGTTCTTAATCGATTTGTCCAAATAATTAAATAAATGATCAGATAACTTTGTTGGATGAATTTAACTTCAAATTCAATCATAAATCTATTTTATTTATTAAAGTATTCATATTATGTAAAGAATAATAACTGAGTAATAGATCATTTATTTCAAGTATTGTATCAACAAGAAAAATATTTAATATTAATGTAGCTAAACTAACCATATTTATTTAACTTCAATATAATAACTTAAAAAACATTCTAAAATTTATATCAAATACAAATTACTTAATTAAAATCTACTTTAATGTAATATTTACGAACAATTGAAGAAATCCTTTTGAAGTTCCAATTTGAATTAAAGTGAAATTAAACTAAAGAAGATCTCATATAAAATTTCTACATCAGTCGACCTGAATGTTAATATATTTCATTATGCAAAGTATATATTATTGAATTAATTCTTTAACATGTAAAGGATTTTTCAAGATTTTTGTTACTTTCAAAATTATTGTACTTGCTCTCATTTTCGATAAAATAATTGAAAGTGAAGTTTTTTTCATTTTTGCTAATTTATAATTAACAAAATTTATAGAATAGAATAAATTTAATTCTAACGTTTACTTAATTTATGCACATAGCATTACATGTACATTATCATGCATCGGAGCGGCTGGTTTGCCAAATGGTGGTTATGTTATGTTAATCATGGTTCTAAAGTCTATCGGAGTTCCAGCGGAAGATGTTACGTTAATTATAGCTATAGATAGCTTCGTGTAAGTTTAACATAGTTTTAATAAAACTTTATATGATCGGTATTTTGCGTATTTAAAAACTGCCTTTCGTTTAAAAATTGTTTAGAAATGATTCCCTGGTAAAATAGTTTGTTTTGATATAAATTATTACAATAAAAAAAACATCGGCGAAAGAATCATAACCTAAGATTTTAAAAACTTCAAATTGGTTTATTTGTTTCATTTTTAAGTTAATTATTTTTATATTTCGTTAATTTACACTTTGAATAATTCAACATATAGAAGAATTATTATTCAAATTAAATGGGTTTCAACTCATTGATTTTTTGTGTGGTCAATTATGTAAAAAGTCGCAACATTTAAAACTTCTGGTCTTAAATCATTCGCTGCGAGATTCTATAATTAAAAATAATGCTTGCAGAGAATAAATCCGATGCATTTACAGTTTGATTCCAGCTTTATAGTTCAATTCAGTATTTTAATTCTTCAAGCTAAAGTCTTTTAATTAAAAACACGCCGAAAACGATAAAAAAATTAACATCTAATCTTAATAAAACTGAATATCAAATTCTTAAATGAAATTTTATGTAACTACTATCTAATAATGTCGTATTTTACCGAATTAAGTACATTTCATAAACAAAAGTATTATTGCTTTATTTATAATCACTCCTGTTCTTAATCTAATTTGCAGTGACCGTTTCCGAACTTTGGTAAATATATTCGCCGATACTCTAGGATCTGGCATCATCGAGCACTTTTGCAAAAAGGATTTGAAGAGGTTGCCAAGAAACGAACGCGTATCATTCATGAAAAATTAAAGTCAACACATTTATTCGTCATAAAAAAATTCAACAGTATTCAATATTGCATTGAATAAATAAATTGATTTTGTACAGAATTTGTGTACACAGTTTTTTTCAGCTCACAAGATACCCTGTAAGCAAGTAACCACTGCAGTCATTTGTTGTGATATCCGGATGAGTTCTGTCTGGTAAAACTTGGTATGATCTTAGAAAGTTGGAGAAAAGCTTTAAGTTCACGACATTGAACTTTTGTTTAAGCATCAAATAAGTTTCCATAAGAGGTTCCCTATACATATGATAAATAACAAACGATCTCGAGCTTTCTAGAAATTTCAGCAGAGTCTTTACGATATTCATTGGATGCTCCTTCGTGATTATCACCAATCCCTGTACGTTTGTTTGTTTAACTAAATCCACCGCGGTTTCGCAGTGATACGTCCATTTTGGTTTTTTCGGTACAAACGGTTCCGAGGAATCGGCGATCTTTCTCTTCGATCCAATCGTAACCTCTTCATTTTGTGGCTCGTCCAGGATTTCCGGCAGCTCCGCCTCTATGCCATTATTGTCACGAGAAAGCTCTTTGTGAGCTGGCAGACCGTGATCGCCGTGATAATAGAATTTAAGGAAACTAAAAATGTTGACGACGGTGAGGCGCTCGAGTTGCTCGGTGGGGAAATTCATCGCCTGGACCGCCGTTATTTGGGCATTCTTGCCCGGGTGGAGATAGATCAACCTGCCGGAAGTGTTGGCTCCGATACGCTCGAGCAGACTGGCTGCCGGAAGTCCTGAAGAATTTGAGTCATACAGCATGTACAAGCCCTCGGAAGTGACGTTGCTGTAGGACAACATTTGGGCAAGCGCATCTACACGTAAACTACTAATCTGGTTTACGTCGCGAGACATAAAGATCTCGTGCAGCTGACTCACGCTGGTTTTGTGTATTGTTATTAGCTTGAGATATTTGCGTTCTTTCTTTTTGATATACTTCTCTTGAGAATATTCAGTTTTTGCGGTGAAGGATGAACTATTTTCTATTAGGGTGCTGATAATCTCTTTGCCAGAGATGCCAGAATTTTGGAGGTTTATGATTTCTTCTTTGGAGAGTTTTTGCGAAGTACCGTCGTCGATAATGGTTCGGTTGTCAACTCCGCTGGGAAGAGTGTCTTTGAGTTCTTCGCGAGCAGTTAAGCTGTTTGTCGTTACCTAAACAAAAAATTCGTTATTGCTTTTTTTATATTTCCTCATAATATATAGAATATAATTAGTTTTTATAGTAGCGTTAATTTAACTTCTATGTTTGTTCCTTCATCTAGTTTATTTTTTAGTCTTTTTAAGTTCTGTTGTAATTAAAATTCAAATTACTTAATCAAACTAAATGTTTTACTAAGTATAAAACTTAGAGAAAATTTCTTGATAAATAATCTCTTTCAACATTTTCATTAATGAACAGTTTGCATTATATTTAATTAGTATGAAGTTACTTTTATTTTTTTTACTTAAGGTATTAGATTAATTATTAAAGAAGTTAGATTTTTGTGATATAGAAATTATTTATGCTTCGAAAAGGAAAAAATAATCCATTTAGTTTAATAAAAAAATTATTCAAAAAATGTCAATAATTTTCAGAAAAAGAACATAAACTTTGATTAATTCTTGGAAAAATGAATAAAATAACTACATATTTTTAAGTAAAAACAGTCATTTGGATATTTGTCTTATTATAGTCTTATTATATTTGTCTAGTTATATTTTAGTATAACAAATACTAAGAAAAATATAGATAAACCAATTTTTAGGTTCAAATACAAATTTTATAGACAAAAAAATTGTATCTGTCAAAATGATTATAATAAAAATGATTGAATCACCTCAACTTCAAATAGTTTTTTATCTTTCTTCGAAGGAACTAAGTTGAAAGTGGTCCAGTAAGGTTTGCCGATGACCCCGCTCATATCGATTTGATCTTTTCCAAACTTTAGAATCCCAGTTGCTGTCACTTTGTACAACTTCTTAAAATTCTGTCTCTGCACGACAACATAATTCCCTATACTTATCATGTCATCCGGCGTGTCTGTCATCTTCGAAATTGGCGAGAATATCAACAGAAATTCAATTACAACCCGCTCAGTTAACAGTAAACTGCACGCGGTTACAAAAAGAGGTTATGTTATTCTATGAAAACTGTAAACAAAACATTACCTACCCTACCTTACCGACCGTACTGCGGATTAATAACAATTTTTGTTTCCTGTAATGAATAAAATTCTCGCCAGGTGGCAGATCACTTCACGCCTCAATATCAAAAAATAATACCCAGATCATAAAATATTAATTTAATTTGTATTGATTGTTTACATTCTTATTGTAAAAAGTAATATTCAAATAATAATAAAAAGATTCATTAAAAAATAAATATATATTTATGTCACAGAAATGAAAAAAATTGTCTATCTAAAACAACTATATCGATTTACATTATTTCAAAGATGATTCGTGTTTTCAAAGTGCGTCAATTGTTACATTGAGTTGTAAAAAACATAATAAATCAAGTCTTTAGCGTGATGTGCAAACAAAGCAAACACGTGCGATTCTTTGATATCGATCTGCACGAGTGGAGGGGAAAGATGAGTTCTTGAGAAACAAGAAAAGTGTACCTTAAAGTTGAGTGTCAGTGTACGTGTACAATATTTACTCACACAGTTACGTACCTTGCGAAATGTATTTTATACCACAGAACTAGTTGTTATTACCTTGAAACGGTTTCAACCACCAGAATTTTATTTGTAACGTTTAATTTCCATCTGAAACTTTATTCGCATGTCAACGCTGAACTTTTTTTTACACAAAATGGAAATTTGATATGGTAATTTTTGGACTTTAAATTATGAAATAATTCAATTACAAAAAAAAAGATTACAAATAAAGAATATAGTTTTAATTAATTACATTTTTTATTTAAATTCATCTTATAGAATATAAACATGTAAATATAGTTTTATAATTTTATTGAAAACTATTTCCTACAGGTCACAATAAATGAAACCAAAGCATTTAAGTTTATGAGTTGTAAAAGTGTACTTTATAATCCTGCATAATAATCCTAATAACAAAGAGAATATATACTTATAAAAAGTTTTTAACGATTGCAATTATTGAGTACTTTTTTGATCTCGTTTGAGGTTTCGATAATTACATACTGCAATAACAGACGGCTGGTATCATATATATGATATACTCACCACTATAAGGTTGAAAGTGATATGAAAACCTGGAAACAAAAGTGTATTATAATAATCACACGAATTCAGCTAATTACAGTTTCATAATTTAAACCGCTGAACAATATTTTGGACAAAAACTTTGAACGAAAAGTTTCTTTTACATAGAACCACAGCATTTTCGCAAAGTTTTAGATATGACATATAAGTTTTATCGTAATAACCAGCACTGAGAGGTCGTTATTTTTGCATAATTGCACGGTTTAGTATCTTGTACTATTGCATGATGAGAAAAGTATACAGAATTGGTATAGGCCATCTATCTGTGTGTGCGTGTGCCTGAACTTTCTAAACCGAGTGATGATTCGCTAAATCATAAATTTTTAACACTTTTTGAACGCAGCCATACCGTCAATAATTATCCAAGTTTATTATTTTCGACAAACTATGATCGATAATTGTTTTGACATGCGAAAAACGCAGCTTTATACGACACAATGCACTTAACAAAGCCCATTGACACGCACATCAACAATTATTAATCGAGCAATAAATTATGCAACGCTTTTTAAAGCAGCAGTTTCGATTCTGAAAACAGCACATTGGATATCGCTTATGTCAATCACAGCAGTTATAATTATGGAAGTAAATAAGATCAGGATATTTTTAATCATTATCACTTAAGTGCTGATAACATGCGAAACAGATTATGTATTATCGTAATTATTAAACATTCGCTGTCCTTATTGCTCCTGTGAAATTCATCATTCTCGCTTCACTAGCGTTATCGCCGAAACATTTTTACATAACACGAGAGTAAAAGATTACTCATTCGTGTAAAATTACACACATGTAATCATTCACTGCCTCATACTCAGTGTAACATTGCTTTACTTACAGAAAGTCGAGTGATTGATTTTACACGGTAAACGTGAGTCAGTGAATATTCGGATAGTTGTTTGGACGTGTTTGGCAATCTTTTAATGTCATTGGGATGCGGAAAAATCGAAACATAGGTCAGCAAATGATATTTGTTGATCCAGTGGCAGAAAACACTCCAACGCCAGAAGCGACTTCGAAACGCCTGCTCGCATAACTTCTGGATGCCAGCCATGCGCAATAATAAGCCAAGAGCAACTGAAACAGAAGATTTCTTATGAGCAATCTATAAGTTTATCCGCCAGTGTGAAAACATAGTATTATTACGTTTTTTACGAATCACCCAAACTCCAAATATCTCATTGAGACAATTCCATTATGGTGTCTGGTTTATTTTCGCGTTAATAACTTTAAAT
Organism: Psix sp. ZL-2020; assembly: GCA_022817045.1. Taxonomy (NCBI): domain Eukaryota; kingdom Metazoa; phylum Arthropoda; class Insecta; order Hymenoptera; family Scelionidae; genus Psix; species Psix sp. ZL-2020. The sequence goes on along the minus strand of JABFQD010003988.1, from coordinate 4,437 downwards.
GTAATGCAAACTCTTATAGCAAACTATATTTGTTTGTCAATTTACCGGAATCGAATTTTAGATCAATGAAACGTTTTGTAACGTAGCACATGTTACACTGAAACATAACTTATTTCTAACTAAAAACGTTATTAACAATTTACATGTATTAATATCTCAAATGCTACTTTTACCAAATTTATGTTCAAATAACTATGTAATATTTATGTTCTCATTGTTTATTATCAGCCAAACTAGTTTACCAGAGGCATAATTTTTTGAAATAAATAAATCAATACTAAACTCTTTATTCAGCGACTTTGATTATGTTATTTTAACGTCATTTTCAAAATTGAGAGAAATTGTACAAAATACTTTGAAAGCCAACTCTGTCGGAGTTTATGAAATACTTTACATTGGAAAGACTCGAGATTCGTTGCAGTTTATTATTGAAGTCAAAATTACAAAATGATGGAATATAATTTAATTGGGATTTGTAAATTGTTTAGTTACTGGCATTATACTTTCAACTGCTATGAATCTTGTTCATACGATGTGGCATTGAATATTAATGGACTGCTAGTATTGATGACGGCGATTGCAACCACAGGATATTAAGTGATATATTAGTCAGTGACATGTGTATATATAATAGACGAGTTAATTGAATATTTTGATCTCGTAATGTCAAAAAAGCAACGTCAGCTCTGAAAGTAGATTTGACAAATTTGTTTCCTTAAACTTATTAGTCTCACAACGAGTCTAATGAGTGTAACGTAGTTTTGGTGCTTTTGCAAATGAGCTGAAATAGGGCCAAACTTTCACATACACTGAGAAAGGCCATTGAATAAATAATTGTAAGATTTAATTTACAATAACACTGAAAATAAGAATACCGAAACATCAAACAAATGATAATTGAATTTATCGAGTTATTCATTCTTCAGTGATTTGAACCAGTTTTTCTACTAATAAACTTAATAAGGTATGGTCTAGTTCTTTTTAAGAGGTCATCAAAAGTGATTTAATCGCAAATTTTGATGTGGACATTAATTTAAACGTAAACAGTGTATTATTCAAATAAACTGCGTTTATAACAATTGAAAAACTTGTAACATATTTTTGTACCATTTTTTTGCGTTCTTGAAATAAAATAGTTTTATCGCATAACAAGTTTTTATCTACTCTGCGACATAAAAATGTTTTAAGTTTTACGTGAAGGTAGAATTTAGGTTTTTCAACAGCATAGTATTTGATAATGTTTTTAAACGACGCGTTACTGAAAGATAGCTAAGTGCGAAAAATCATTATTCATAATTAATCGGATATATTAAGCGATCGATATTGGAATGTCTTAAACAGGAACTCGTTAAATGACTTTTTCAATAACGAAAGCGCAGACAATATTTGTTGTAATTACTTTACAGTAAGTTGATGCAATACACAGTGACAAGTTTGGCAAAAATTTCATCGAGTTTGAACAAAGAGGGAAGAAATTGAAAGAAACTCTTTATGATGCAATGTAAAATACTTATACAACTTGCCAAACTGTCAAACACTGTGACGATCAATTATTCAATTTTTGCCGTAATTAAATAAATGGCTTTAGAAATATGATTAGTTTTGAATGATGAAAAAGAGGAATAATTGATGAACAACATTTCTCGTGAATTTAAACAAAATGTCAGTTGAAATTATATTTAAAAGCATTTAAGTAGAACGTTTTGCATTAACAACGATGTTTGACCGAGCGAAACACCGCCGCTATATAGCTATTCACATTAAATCCAGGAAACATGAAATTCAGCAGCGAAGTTGAAATGTAAGATTCTCAACTAAAATAATACTCGACAACTTCAAATGAAATTGCACTTTATTTCGTGTTGCAAAATATACTTTGACGCGAATCGAATGAAAACGTTGTGTGTCGAGTTTGATATGCGTTAAAATTCATATATTAAAGGGAGCGAGGGAATTCTTCCCTTTCAATTTTACGTTTGCCAGTTTACCTTATTCCGAGTTGAGTTTAGTAGAACGAAATGTATTGGGCGTTTTCGATAAAAATTGGTTCGCACCATTGCCGAAAATAGGCTAATCTAAAAATAGTATATGGTTCACTTATCGTAAACGAGAACATAAATACGAGAACATTCGTAATTTCATTGCCAGAACAGTTTATACCATGACAACGCGAAACTTGGAATTCTAAAATAATAAACGTCGTTTTACAGTTGTTCTTTAATAGTAACACAAAATATAAAATATTAATACTTTATGAAATTCGTTTTAGAAATGACGTATGTAGGTATTAAAGAAACGTGCTTATTAAAGATGATATAGCATTAGAGAAATGATTTCTACGTCCATATTATGTGTAAATAATGTTTTATTATATTACGAACGTAACATTTGAATGCAAACGGGAATAATGTTGTCGAGATAATATTTGAATAGAACGAATTGAATGTTATTTAATTAACTATTGAATGATTTAATATTTATATGGAAATTTATTAGCGAACCTGTTATTTATAGCATTTAGCGATGTTCGGGTGAGATTAGAGTGATTAAATTTTAAAATTAATTACACTGATAATTCTTATCAGAAAGTCTTTGTTTAATTTTTCACGTCGGTTGAAATTGAGAAAGCAGTTACAACTGTTCACAGTCGTTTATCTGAAGCGATACAATTGTTAGAATGTCCGTGTTTTTATGGGTCGAATTTGAGCATTTTTAAATCAGTTTTAGCTAATTAGCAAACTAATAAAATTGTTAGTTGCGTTATTAGGGAGGCAAAAATGATGTTAAACGAGTTTGCGTGCATGAGTTTGAAATAGAATTTGATCTTGTTACAACGTAATCGTTACAACGGCGAAATTTCATCGCAAAATAACGACCCTAAGGTAGCCGATAAAGTGGGATAAAATACAGTGCCTTCGCCAAAACTCCTATAAATGATGACTATAAGTTGGAGCAAAATGCTTTGCGAGCTCTTTTTGGCGCACATTTATATATACATAGAGGACGCTCGCTAACACACACAGAGCCTCGTTATCGAGTTATTCTGGCATCAACATCGTATCTCGATAAGGCTTTCTTGTAGCATGCAATACCTAAATGTGTTAGGCATCACGTAGGCATGCACTAGCACATTTTAAGCTTGAAAAATATCCTTCAAATGAAATTATAGTTTCAAGTGAAATGATAGCCGACTTTTGAAAAAAAATGTCTAGCTTCTACTTTGCTTCAAATCAAAATCAATACAGCGTCTACAGTCGATCTAAATAATGAAGGAAAAAAGAAACTTTGTATACGATCAAATATTTAAAGTTGATTGAAAAATAAATTTGTTTGATGATATACTTGTATAGGAAAGCAGAAAATAAATAACTTTTGCCTGTTACGCGTTTAGATAAAATTTATGTCGACTCGAATAAAGTAGTGTAAATTTGTTGGAAATTGGCGATGCGAAGTTTGCTGCACTGATTCGAACTCAATATTCTTTCCATTTAAAATTAGATGAAAAATATCGTGACTTTTTATATTTATGTATCCACGTTATATATCAGCAAAAGGAATTTCACTATCTTTCCGAAATATATATATCATAAGCAGTAACCGTGAAAATTAATAATCGACAGTATAAAACACTATGTAATTTCTGAATACATTTAATGTTTTATTTTATGGCAAAATTGTATTAAAAAAATATTACCTCTTTAATACTTGTTTCATATTTATGTTTCATCGTAAATTCAATTCATCTTCAAATATAAACTCTATACGATCGAGTTATTGTTCATAAAAAAGGTGAAGACAATATTTGTACAACTCATCAAATTACATATCGGAAATTGGTGAAATATTAATATATATAAATGTATTGTGAGAAAAGATAAAATCATAATAATTCTATTTTGGATTCAATTTTATGATGATATCGATGAAGATTTTGTTCATTGAGTGCACGTGACATTAATTAATAGAGATTTATTGATCCTACAAAAATGCACGCGAGTGACTCGTCACTACGTATTCATTATATTTATATTTCACTTAAAAGGGAAAGTGCATTCGAGTCTCGTGGGTTTATCCTTAATCATGCACTGACAAGAATAAAAATGAACTGACGTTCGGATCTTTTATACGAAGCCATACTGGTCATTTCTTAACATCAAATCTGTAGAGACGTTAAATACTGATATCCGCCGACCGAAAATTCCTGTCACGATTTTTGTTGGAAAAAGAACCTCTGTAAATTGGCATTTTGAACATTATAAAATCGATACGTGAACTTCTGCTGCATATAAAATAAAAACAAACTTAATATAGTAATATCAGCTAAAGCAAATTATATTGTTATTATATACACATAAAGAAAAAATACTATTCTTATCAAAACATGTCACATGAATATCTGAATATGAATCGTGCATATAGTTATTAAAAAAAACTAAC
>JABFQD010003987.1:0-12390 GCA_022817045.1 Psix sp. ZL-2020 | reverse complement strand
AAAGTATTTATACTTTTATACAAAAACATCATTCTTATTCAAATCCTTTTTTTTTACAAAATTCAAAAAAGTTCAGTGAAGTTTATTAAATTGATTTTTTTTTCAAACAATGAATATAATTAAATTTCATATCGCGAATAAGATTTTCAAATTATTCAGAAAACAACATTCGGACCTTTTTTTACTTATTTTAAAATAACATAAAACACCTAAAATCACTCAAATCTCACACAACCAACGTTTGTGATAATAAATCACTCCAGCTAACCATTCGAATATACGCGCAGACAGCGTAAAATTTGCCAAAAATGTTTCGCGGCAGCCAATCGCCGACGACCTCAACTGGTATCGTGCCATCCTTGGTTTCGGTGAAGCAGTGCTCAGGGTCATGGTGTGACGTCACGAAACGCACTTCGTGACCTCTCTTTTTAAGTGCCAAAGCGGCGTCGACAACTAACCTCTCCGCGCCGCCGATCCCAAGATCGGGGTGTAAGAATGTCACGCGTGTCATCAAACGAAGGAAAACAATTTCAAGGAAAGAGTCACAAAAAGAAAATTAGTCACTTGTTTGCAGGAGAAAGATTCCTCATAGCGACACTTTGCCACGTCGAAGCGACTCTGCTCGACTTGCGGCGTTACGGACATTGGACATAACTGAAAAGTTCACGATTGGTTGAATCTCAGACTGCCGCGTGGAATTCCAGTGATATGTCAAACATATGAGAAAAAATTAATTTAATGACAATGATGACTTTGGATAACTGTACATGTCATTTGGGTTTTTTACTCGCGAAGGAGTAATTTTTTTTAGTTAAAATAAAATTGTAATTAGTGAATAGAGATAGAAATAATTTTATTTGAAAAAATACAGAGATTTCATAAATGACAGTTTTATTATGATTACAACAATGGGAAGAGTAGATGTTTTGAAAAAAAAATAGGTCAGAAATTGTTTGATTATTTGCGAAATAATTGAAAATTAATAAAAGGATTTATGATGAGGCATAAAATTATGTTTAATTTAATGTAATGTATTAAAAACTAATAGTTTTAGTCATTAGGTGTAGAAAGAGATTCTCGATCTGTTTTTTAACCTTGAGGAAACCATACATTGTTACATACATAGACGTGTAGCGATTTAAATAATTAGTTTGTTACTATTATGCAATGAAAAAATCTATGTTTGCAAAATTTTGTGTGATGAATTAAAGAATTCATATTTCCATGAATTGAAATCTTTATTCATGTTGGCCGAATTCATCCCTCGCGAAGGTCAAAGTTACGAGGAAATTGAATGATAGCAGTTAAATTGAGTTTCAAGTTTCATATGAGTTTGATTGTCGCGTGAACTTTATCTTATATTTCTCCAAAGAATTTTCAAGTTTTCATTTAGCATTCAAATTGTTTGAAAATCTAAAAAGTATTTCCCAAAAATACAACAATGGCTGTATAACAAATTACATTATTATTCCATAATTATTAAATTCTTATAAATAATTGCGAAACGGTTAAATAGATAGAAATTATAAATGACATCATTCAAAAAACGATGCCACTGATGTTTCAAATCTGCTCATCAAATACGAAGAAATAAAAATGACTGATTCCAAAAAGTTGATTTGCGTTTGATTACCCCCTCCCATGAGCCAGCAACTGAAATTCGCGCCAGTGGTTAACCCCGCGCACAGCCTATGGGAGACGCGCGGTTTGCAACCCTGTGCGTGGTGCATCTGTTGCGTTTGCGCAGTGTCATTCAGGCTGCGCTCTCTGTCGAAGCGCGCAGCGATTGATCAGGCACGTCGGGACAGCGGTGCGCGCGCTTGTTTGTGTCAGTGAACCCGATTTTCGTATCAAAATGGCCACCAGTAAGGCTCGCTAGTCGGCGGCGCGCATCTGAGTGAGGTCGAGCAGTGGCGAGAAGTCGGCGAGTCCGAGCCATCGAGTCATACCGCGTCGTACAGTTACGTAACGTGCGAGGACGCGCGAGCAGTTCGCGACGCCAGCAGCAGTTCGGCTTTTCTCAAACCGCCGCCGCGTCCGCGCCCTTCCCCCGCCACGGGGTGCGCTCGTTTTTTGCGCCGCGCTCGCTCGGCCGCGCGACTTTGCTGATCAATAGTTTTCGCGTGGCGCGCGGCCAGAGGGGAACATAGTCCCCCTCCTCGCCCGCCTCCACTCCTGTCCCCTGCTCGGCGGCTCGAGGCGGACGCTTTTTCGGGACTTATTTTGAGCCATCGAGGTGAGTGCGAGGTGAGTCGACTTTGCTTTTTACCCCGAAGAAAGCTACTTTCCAAAGCCGACGCAGCCCACGCAACAATGGGATTCGTGACGATCGACTCGCGGCTTTTTTGACCTCGCGATTGTGCTTTTTCGGCCAGCGGCGCGCAGCTCGCTTTGTCCTCGCGCGGCCTTTATTTTTAGAGGACACTGGGCTCTCCTGCGCGAGCCCGACCGCTCGACTGTTTACGTGCCCGTGCTTCTGCCAAACGTGCCGTCGCTTTTGACAGCCAAGCCACCATCTCGGGGTACGTTTTAACGCGTGGGAAGACGTCGCGTTGCTCTCAAGCCTCACCGGGCTATTTTTGGACCCCGCGAGGGTTCGCCTTTAATCCCTTTATGGCTATCCAGTTTGACTCGTCTGCGTACTTCGACGATGCCTTGTTTGAAACGAAACTCTAACTGTTTCCCAAGCCGCAATATTGCGACAAACCAACTGGCCGAAATCGCACAATTCTTATCAAAACCTCGAATCCACATTTGGTCGAGTTGTTTTCGGTCGCAATATACTTCGGCTGAAACTGAAATTTCTGCCATAATTATCAGAGCGTCCAAGTGGGTAGCGCTCGTTTCATCTTTGAACCGCTTTTATCTCTTCAAACCTATGACATATCTCTAAATTACGATTGAATAACTAATCTCCTGATAACCAGACCGAGAATGCGAGACAAACAGAACTAACCTCGAGTAGACAGAGAACCCCGATCGGATCTCTTCCTTTTGGACAGATCAAAAATTCAACTTAGCTTGATAACTTTCATTGAGATTTCTACATCGTTCGATTGTTTGTTTACAGGAAGATACAATGGGGTCGAGCCAGCAGTTCTCGTTAAGGTGGAACAATTATTTAAAGTACATAACAGATGCGTTCGACACGCTAAGGACACATGAGGATCTCGTCGACGTGACCCTGAGTTGCGAGGGCAAGAGGATAAGGGCGCATAAAATGCTCTTGTCTGCGTGCAGCACATACCTCAGAGACCTTTTTAAGGCAAGTTCCTCTAGGCAGTGACATGTAAATGGAGATCGCAGTGTGAGAGTGCAAGGAAAGCCATAAATAAGCTAGTTTGGGGCCAGAAGTGGAAGAACTAGAATCGCACATTTTGAAACTAACATAAATTAAGAAGTAATCCCAGATGAAAAATACTTACAGAAACTTCAAGATCTATTGCTCGAAAATAAGAATTAAAAAATATCCTTCGAGAAGATACTTCAAGTGGTCAAAAAAAGAAATCCGGTAGTGGTCGTCGTTGTCATTTTCTTTCTCTTTTTATGTTTCTGCTTATTTTGGCGTCGATGAATTACCTTTCGTCTTAACTTGTTTTTAAAGAGACATTTCGTTTTCTAATGTCATGTAAATGACATTTGAGGATGATTTATCAATCCATATGGATCAGTTATTAATTAAAGTACTTGGTATACTTTACTTTTCATTAAAATGAAAATACTCAATCAGAGTCAAGAATTTTATAAATAATTTTACATCTATAATGTGTTAACTTGTTCACAAATTCAATGAAGAAATTTCCATTTACGCAAATTTATAGTTAACAATTGAGACAACAAATCAAAACATTTCTTTGGGATTGAACTCAAGTCTCGCTGTTGAACGGACCGGTTGTGATTTTTTGCGCTTTTTTTTTAAGCGTCGTGTATGTAGATAAAAGCCAGGGCACTTGATGTACTAGGCACACGACTGGTTTATTAACGTAGCCGGATTAGCTCTGAAGAAAATTAATCTTAAAAATGCAGTAGTTGATTTTAATGCAGGAACCACTTTATGTTTGTCTTTTTTTTCATTACTTTGTCTGACACGTGAATTATATACTGCAGTGTCTTTTTCTACTGGGCTCTATTATACCCCAAAAATCGTTATAAGAATTAATAAAATAATCATTTCTGACCGAAAGCTACAATGTTTAATTGTTGCAGTCTGAAGTTATGCTTAATAGATTATTTGTTATTTAATGTCTAAAACCAGCTTGCTGCTGTTGTTTTTAGACTGTATAAAAAGTCATTTCTTCAAACACAGTATGTGTGCTTTGTTTCATATATAAATCTAAATTTCATTGATCTTAATTAATGAGATACGTAAGAATGTTTTTATGAGTATTTTTAAACTGGGAACAGCTGTGAAGTGGAATCTAATGATGAGTGTAAAGCCAAGTCCACATTTTGGTTGTTTCGATTCTTAAGTTATTATACCGTAGTATGGTAGAACGATGATTAATTGACTATTGGATTACAGGAAAACCCTTGCCAGCATCCTGTCATAATATTTCGGAATGTCAAGTTCGATGACTTGGCAGCATTGGTCAAATTTATGTATCAGGGTGAAGTGAACGTGGTTCAGGAACAGCTGGCTAGTTTTCTTACCACAGCAGAGCTTCTGGAAGTTAAGGGTCTCACGCAAGACACGGCACACAGTAATGATATGGTTATTGAGGTATTGCTTTTTGTCCAGTAAAGTTGAATCTTTGAACAATTAATTAATCTTTCTTTGGGCAATGAAAAATAAGAAATAAAAACTAGCGACTCTTGAAATTAAAATTTTCGACACCTCGACTTTGTCTTTACTTGACCAATGATAAGTTGATATAATACAATTCTAATTTAGATCAAATTCCCAAAGCAACATTTTATCTCACACATTGAATTATATCAGTAAATAGTAAATTATTTATTGAACACAATTACTTAGTCAATCTTTGATCATGAAAATAATACCAATTGAAACATTTAAGGATGACGTGGAGCTTCCAAATGAGCCGGAAGTGCAATTACAGAATCTGGCGGGAACAATAGCGATAAACAGTAAGGGAGGCTCGTCGCCATCCTCGCCGTTGCCATATCACTCGATGGACATGCGGTCGGACACGCCTCCGACGAAGAAAAGAAAATGTAGGGACAACTCAAGCTCGAGTTCCGAGAAGTCGAGCAACGCCGCGTCCAAAGACAAGGACGCGGCGAACTCGGAGAAGTCTGGAGCAGACCCTGTGGAGATCATACCCCTGATGCCGAACCTGAAGCTGGAGATGCCAGAGTACCTCGAACAAGATGGCAGTAGTTGTAGCTACGACGAGCAGAACCTCAGTGAGTCCATGAACAGGAGCAAAGCCGAAGGAAACGGATCTGAGAATCAGGATCACGAACAGAAACCGGATATTAGTCAAACGTTTTACTCGTCCAATCAGCCGGTCGATTTAGACTCCAAATCTATATCTGAATTAGGTGAGATATTCCATTTGGTTCGAATTACTCGTTATGATAATCTTTTATTGAGTCGTTCTCCTTTAGTGGAAAAATGTTTATGGTGTAATTTTGAATGCAGGACACATGCTATCGAAACCTAGTACTTCGAGTGAAAGAGGGCAAGACGCGGCACAAGGTGAGTCTCTTGTTTTAAATTACAATTCAAATCTTACTTTTACTTTCGTCTACTTTCCATGCCGGCTCTTCGTCGATATAACTCGGTAAAGTTAAATCGAGCGAAACACGCATTTTCAGGAATAAATCCATTGACAATGAATCGCTCATTAATGAGAAGTTTCTTTTCAATGAATGGCAATGGAAAATAGACATACAACGTTTCGTACTTGATCCAAACTGCGGAAGTTCATTGCTATGTTGCATTCTGTAGAAATGACATGGAAAATGTAGGGCGATATTAGAGAATGTTATTTTCAGAACAGAAATTAAATATTCCTTTCATTATGTTACTTTGAATCAAACAAAATAAATATAATATGAAACTAAATTTAGATATATATGAAATAAATATACAACAAATGATATTCAGTTTGCAATAGTTACGTTATAAAAATGTTACAAATGTTTAACTTTATGAGCAAATAAATATTTTGTTACTCAAACACAGATACTCAATATAAATAATACACTACAATTCGAGAAATTAACTGCGGGAGCGTATTTCTAGCGTAATAAAATATGGCATCGCGTATCGATTTCCATGATAGATATAACGTGCAACCCTACGAGAAAATACAGGAAATGGAGTGGCAGCTGAGGGGAACCCATAGAAGTTACAAACCCCCGCTGTCTCGGATTTAGCCAACCGAATGATCGTAATTCATAATTCCATTCTATCGACAAACTAGAAAAAACGCCTTTTGTTTAAAGACGTCTAATAAAAGGATATTAATTAAAGGAACACATATAAAAAGAAAGCAATCATTGAATCATCAGAACATCTTATTAAATGGATGCAACGCAAAACAATGACAATGACAAATGTAAAAGCAGCAGCGACAAGTACGAAACGTGACTTTCGTTATTCATCAACAATATACAGTTTGTCTCATGTTTAACGAAATATGTATTCATGCAAGTGACACGAATAGACGGGCTTTTTCCTTCTCTGGTATAGGCTTCTGTAACATTGACAATAAAAGATAGTTGAATACTAAATCAACTGATAACAATTTTCTGTTCTAAACATAATTTGGAAAGGGGTAGCTAGTACAAATCTCTTGCACTCTTTGATTGTAACTCGTAGTGGGGAACGCGGCGATCTGAGACCGAGCCAAGTGCGCGTTCAGTCCTCGCGAAAAGCTGTGAACCTGATGTTACGTCGCGCGTCGTTAACTTTGTTATTGTTAATTCAATGCAACATAAATGAAATTTCTTGGTAAAATTTACATAGTCAGGTTCACATACTGCAGTACAAGAAAATTGTTTCGAATCATTCAACGTTGAGAAAAGACAACTGAGATAACTCTTATTGATCAAAGCAGAGCTCAAACGACTCAAAGTTGCTCTCGTCTGTTACGAAACTCTTCCACTTTCATTGATTCTTGACACCAACTTCTTAGTGACAACCTGTGTGCATGGATTTGTGGATGTTCAAGTGTGTGGTTTAGGTGTTCGGATTTAGGAAACAGTAGTAACTTAATTAATATTATAATACATCTCTCTCTATCTCTCTCTATTTTTTTATTTCTATCTCTGACTTGCACCAACTCTTTCGTTCCCCTTTTTTGCGTTCATTACCTTTTGTTGTTTTATTTTGTAACCTTTCGTTCTCATCAGACTCCAACCTTCATTTCGCCTTCACTTACCTTTCAGTTGTAAGCATTGCCAAGTGCTAATGTGTGCCGACAATCATTAATGTTCCTTCAATATAACCCAAACACATCTTTCTTCAACATACTAACCAATCAACGCTCGTTCTTCACCGACAACATTGTCTTGACTGCAGCGCCACCTGTGACAATAGTCAAAAACCATTTGCACAAGATTGTTGAACTTGAACGAAGGCAAAATTGAACAATTGCAAATGAACAAAGCAAACAGATCGCACAGGTTGTACTGTGTTACGTGTTTTTTTCTTTTATTTTACTTTTTTTGTCTGCTACTTGAAAAGTAACCAATGATTAGACGTGTACGTTGCGAATGAGCGGGGCAAGTTGGCACGCCTGATCGCCGACTCGCCCCGCCAATCGATTGGTGATGGTGACGTAATGGCGGAGGCATGTAAACAATGATACTTCTCTTTCTTGCCAAACTTCCCGGTGCATCTGAAAACGTGACTGCACAGGTTCTTTCCTCTAGTTATCATTTGTTTGTTTGTTTATTTAACCGTTTTGTTTCGTTCTTGGTATCTCTTAAAACCCTGTTCACTATCGGCCACTGTTTTCTCCACCCTCAAGACTCATTTTGATCTCTTGTTTGTCCACGTAGTTGACTTACGCAATAGGTAAGTAAATGGTACAGAAAGTTAGTAAAGGACAGCAGCATGGACACGGTGAATTAGCTTTCAGGCTATGTAACAGGATATCAAAAAGCTTGTTTCCTTAGATCTGTTATTTGTTTCATTTTCCAACGACTCGTCGACCGATTCGCCGATCGATCGATTGCGTGGAAAACGAATGGTCTTACGAAAAGACGAAATCCTCCGATTAGACAAAACGATACCGAAACTGCGAATGCGACCATTTGTTTTTTGTTTTCTTTTTTTACGTTGGTATTTTGCTTTCCGTTACTAGCTTCTTCCTCCCACCAAAATGAATGCGTGATTGGGTGCTCGGATTCACTTATGAATGATCGTACAAGCGCTTGAAAACGACGTCAAACATAAGTTTCGCCTCCGAATTGCAATAGTCCTTATAACAAGTAAATTATTATCACACAATCACTTTTAAACCTCGTGAACGTGAATTTTCAGTCCGATCGTTTCAAGTAAGAGCCCTGAGCGGCATCAAGCGGAACATAAACGAACAGCCGAGCTGATAAACTAACAAACTAATGACAACGAAAAGTGCAGAGTTGATCCTAGGCCCGAGTTTGCGAGAAGAGCACATGGATCTAGCACCTGGCAATGCTACCTCGTGGGTATTAGTGGCTCAATTCTAAAATTTAGACTGGCTTGTGGCTCTGGTTTGGTGCTGGGAACTGATTCATTGTACGTTTACTAATGGTTGCTGCATGGTACACATTACTTGAGAGACCAATCACAGTCCAGTGGTTCAAACAACAGAAATCATTCTCCTTACCAGCATAACCTCAAAGTAATCATACGATCCAATCAACAAAGTGACACATTTGACTAACAGACGACCAATTTGGCCGGTTATGTTCTCTAGGATGGTTTACGTACGTATTCGGTCAGCCGCATAGCCTCAGCAAAGCGAACGGCCATGGAAAAGTATGTGTACACTGCAAGCGGCGCGGCGTTCTGACCTCACGTGGGAAGCTCAGGCAGACGCGCTTCAAGTGCTGGGCCTGCAACGCGTGCCTGTGCCGTTGGCCCTGCTTCGTCGAGTACCACGAGGCCAGATCCATCCCCCATATCCCGCCTCCATAGCACCAACCCAGCGCCGTTGTGCCGTGCCTTGAGATCAATTGATACCCACAAAGCGAGCTCTCGTCCACAATTTTATCCTCTTTGATTGATCGAAAATTTAACTCATTACAGCGCCACCTACGTAACTTCCATATCTACTGCCATTATTTTGTCGAAAGGCTGTCGTTAATGAAAACAAAAAAAAAAAAAAAGTAATTATGGAAGTTAAGTAGACATTGTTCTGATTATTTTTCGTCAATAAACATGTCCATTTGACTTCAGTAGGCTACAGAAAGCGTGATACTTTTTAAGGTTGATAGACCTGAGTGAGTATCAGGACTGCCAACTTGAAAACTGATTATCACGTGGTTCTGCAATATTTTTGGTTAACCTGAAAAATAAAACATGTTGGCAATTCTGTCTTCAGTCAGGATTGCGAACAGATTTTACTTTTTAGGTCAAGATTTTAGTTTTCTTTTTTATTTATTACAGGATTTTTTTAGTTAGTGATTGGTTTTAATAAAAAAGGTTGTATATTTGGTTTTTGGACTTGATGATAGTAATTGTGGACGGGTCAGACTCCCACGGCACAATGTGCTCCATCCAGGCGCCGGATTCTATTTTTTAAACATTTTTTTCCTGTTTTATCATGTTTAATTTTACACTGTAAAAAATGTTTGAGATGCTATAAAGTGAGACTGACTTTTATAAGTGATGAGCAGAGATATATTTTTGTATTTCATTTATGAATGGTTCGAGGTGAAATTGTTATGTTGAAATGTTGGAATATCTAAGTCTAACGAGAGTTTAAGCGTAATCTATATAACCTTTATTAAGGTATTTATGTATTTCAAATTTTTATTAATCGTTTTTTAGTGTGATATGACACAACGGTGGAGAATTGTACGATTTTAAAATTTTGTCATCACTCATACGATTCACATTTGAACAAAGATTTAGTTGAAAAATTTATTAAATTAATCAGAACTTTACGTTATTCTTTTAGTTGAAGTTTCGACTAAATTTAAATTTGACTCGAATATGTTTTTTTTTTCTCTTAAAAAAGTTTCAGTATTTAGTAGTCAGTTATCTCTCATCACTCTGTTCTATAATAATTCAAATATTTACACTTGGAAATTTCATAATCAATTTCCTTAGTCTCGTTACACTTTTTACAGTAAAACCTTATACGAAATGTCATTGGATTATTTTGAACACGTTAAAATACGATTAATGCATTTTTTTATTTATTACTGTCGGTCAGTCAAATGAACAAATCGCTTTGTTTTTTATGTCAATATCCACCGCGAAAGACCTCATGCGATTGGCCGTCAGCAATCAAGCAGCTCAGCCTAGACTTATATACAATCTTAAGCGCAAAACGAACGAGAAATTTGTTCGCGTCATTTTAAACAAAAAAAACTTTTGTTTTATTATAATTTTGGTCGATCTGTATATATTTAGTCAACTTTTCTGTCAAAATTAAATGGATATATTTTAACTCCCATGTTAAAATATATATATATCTCGCATTTTTAAAATGGCGATTGCTCGACTCGAAAATTCGTGCTCAAAAATTGGGACGCAAAAACAATTTTAATAAACAAAATTAAGTCCAAACGAGTCACAAAAATTGAGAAAATAGATTAACGTTTAGTTTAACTTGAAAATCTATTTTAAACCTTTTTAATTACAATTAATTGTTTCCTACGGTCGCCATCTTGAATTGAGTTTCTATTTGATTCTAACCTAATTCTTTTGTCGGCATCACATTCGTGAACATATTTCTCGTGAGTTCTAAGTACAAAACACACCGACCATAAAAAGCCAAGCGTTTTGGATCGTCGGGTTTTAATTTAAGACATTGACGTCGATTAACTGATATTTCTCGAATATGATAGACTGACTGTCGCTGCAATACTGTAAATAATATAGTAAGTTTCGAGCTTTAATTCTAGCGTTGGAAGAGACACCTTTCGAAGCAACGACTGAATTTGTTTTTGCCACTCTTTCTTATGATTACGATTTACTCGATTATTCTTCCTCACTAATTATCATTATTGTTACTTACGATTATATTATCGTCGCGACAACGTAACTATGATTAATTTTTTGCAACTTGAGATTAATGATGCGAGGCGGGCTCCCAGTTGGTCAGCTCGGTTCGCGTCATAAGACCGTAGACTCCCTTTTTTTATTATTTCGTGATACTTTTTTTTTGCTATGTGCAACTGACACTCAATGCCGTGTTAAACATGAGTTCAGTGTATTGATCTCTGTCAAACGTATTGGCTTATGGAGACTCTCGACTGCTCAAGTGGCAGACGATTTTCCACGAAAGAAAAAAGAAAGACAAAATAGTACAGCCAAGTGATATCTTTGAAATGTGAATGAAAAGCGAGATGAGTCAACGCAGCCCAGAAAATGGAATTGAATGTTGCATTAAATTAGTCAGAAGTAACAAAGTGTGCGTTTGCGAATGTAAAGGAGAGTTCATTGTTCGACGAGATCGAGCGAAGTTCCGACCTAGTGCCATATGTTGTACATAATCACGCGCAAGCGCAGTCGTCGGCCGAGGTCGCGCGCGCGTTGCTTCCTGTTTTGACTTTGAATTCGAGCTCTCCCTGCCTTGAGTTATGATTTTGTTAATTTATTGCCGTCCATATGATTTGTAACCATTGATCATGAATAAACGCGAATGATCCGCAAGACAGATCAACTCGAGGATCAGTTTACGCAAGCTTTTTGACATTGCAATATATCACTCGAATAATCAAACCTTCTCTTCTTCTTGCTTGGAGGGATACAGTTGGATGGATTCGCTTGTGGGAGCCTTATCATTAGACCACCGAATTAACATAGCTACATCCCTTTGTTTAGTACACTCGACTTTGGTACACCAGATGTCTCTGCATCCAAACACTTTAAACGCGTGTCTCAATGAGAACGAACTGCTTTTCTTTTTGCCTGTCGAAGACACCTGGTGTGCCCCACACTGACTTGCAATTCAGAGCAAACGGCCGCTGACTTCACGGCCAGAGGCTTTCCATTGCAAAATCAAAATTTTAATAAAGGATAAGAAAAACCAAAAAAAAAAAAAAAAAAAAAAAAAAAAAAAAGGGGGGGGGGTGTGTGGGGAAGGAGTTGGCAAGTAAAGACAAAAAAAAAAAACAAAAGAATGGAAACAAGAAAGGAAGTTCCATGAAGGAATCAGTAGCAGTGTTGGTCTTTGTCCCGTATTCGCAAACCTGTTGAAATACTCTTTGCGTCACTTCTTTACACTGCATATATCGTCATATCTGCGTTTATGGTAC
>JABFQD010003986.1:0-12391 GCA_022817045.1 Psix sp. ZL-2020 | reverse complement strand
CCGTTGAGATAGCCAATTCTTCATGAATTTATTTCGTGCAATGATATGATAGAAAGCAAAAGAACAGTCTGCTCTCATATTTCAGTTACTACATGGATAAGAGTAATGCAGTTTTCTTCCGTATATCTACTACTAAAAGAAAGCAATGCACTTCAATTAAAATGATTTGAAATGTTTATTATGCACTCATTCGATATTCTAATGGGGTCTTTTTCGTCTAATGAAATTACGTGTTGAGTAATTTAACTAAATATTTGTTTCTTTGAATTTCAATACTCGTTACTTACGTCTACCTCGGTTATCATAATCATTATTCATATACATTTTATTGATTTTTCATTTACTTTTTCTAATAAAAGAAATTTTTTATCAGCTTCTTTTTTTCCAACTAATCTTTATTTATTCTTGTATAAACAATTTGATTACATTCATTTTTCACATTAAAAAATGCACCGTCTTAATTATGATAACAAGTTTTATCGTATGAAAATGATTTTTCATTGTTGAAGTAGTAAATTGTCAAATGTAATTAATTTTGCACAAAAGAACGTGCACATAGAAAGTAAAATCCGCTGGTTTGTATAAAAAAACATCAAGTCATTCCCTTGAATTTCTAATGTCACGAGGTTTTCATCTTGCGTTCTTTTTTGTCGTTTCTAATCCTCGGTTTATTAACTGGCATGCAAAGTGATTGATTTTTGTTTTCAACTTCACATCTCGAAGTACACTCGATCTTGATTTTATTCATCGCTGAATCAAGACCTGGTAACTAATGGATCTCGACCAGCGCAAACGTTTTCCATTTATTTAACAACTCTCTAAAACCGAAAATCTAATTTGTTGAGTGACAAAAAATGTATTCAAGTGTCAGCGATTTATAAGTTAACGATAACAAAGTTTTGGTGGAATGCGCTTGAACTGGTTTTGCGAGTTGACTTGACTAATAAGCGATATTTAAATAGAAAGACGAGAGGATGTTAACCTCCCCGCATTAGAAACTTTCTTTCTTGGCTGCGGATTACGTAAAGGCTGATAGAAGCTGCATAGAAATGCACCGCCAGGAGAGCGAGGTTACGCGCACAGGAAGTGAAACAATCTATCGCAGAAAGAAAGTTTTCACTGAGTGTTTTCACTTTCATGGAAATGTTGGTTTTGCTTCCCTTCTCCGATACTATTACATACATTACTCTCGATGTTAATGCCCTCTGCTTCATTGACGATATACGTGTTACATTTTGTCATATGAATTATACCGCGCACAAGTCAAACGCATTGTGATGCTTCTCTAGAAAGTGTGACAGATAAATTCATATGCTGAAAACTTAAACAAGATATTCCCGATTATTAATTCATTCCTATCATTTTTATGTTCTTTTCAAACTACGAAGAACTGCCCGAAACAATATTTTTATTTATATTTGGACGATTTTTTAAGAAAACTTTAATCAAATTGAACAAAATTTAATTTATGTTAAAAAATGTTAAAAAATGACTTCATTTTTGTTGTGAATATATAACAAATTATTGGAGTACAATTTGTTTGAGTAAAAATAAATAGCAATAGTTGAGCTAATTAATTTAATTGAATTTTGGATGTTATTCGATTTGGATGATAGATATAGTTATATAGAATTGATTTCAAATGCGACTTTTTTGTCAATTTTATAGAAACGGGACAGTTGTGAAAAAGTTTGCTTTCAGTGATAAAGATTTCTTGATGTCCATAATCTACGCATTAGTACCCGCACAGATTCCTGTGGTACCATACAGGTGTACAATAAACGTCTGTCATATAGGGTTTATTCCATATGCAAAAAATTATCAGTGTTCCAAGCTTTCTAATGGAATAAAACTGAGTGATTATTTATTCAAAGTGGATAAGAATTATTGAATATTTTTATGAACGCCGACGAACGTTTGGTGATTGCAAAAACGTAAACTAAACGTTTAAAAGAACCCTTTTCAAAATCTTGACAAATATGTTTTTCATTTTAGATTCGTTTCAGTTCAACAATTTTATACGAAAAATAGTTGCATATTTTTAAGTTATTCTGTTTTAAATTAATTTACGATAAAGTTAAAGAAAAGAATGTTAAAATTTCAAAATTTTTCAGGAATTCATCTATTCGAACACGATTTGGAAGGTATTTTGTCAAAAAAGGAGCGAAGATTCGTTGGCAGATTTGGATGTTAGAAGGTGCGGGGGTGGCTAGAGAGGCCCCACCCCAGGGTACGGGTCCCGATGCCGGTCCCCGTATCTCACACCCTCACACTGACGTCTACCCTCGTTCCAAAGGAGGAGTCAAACATGCCCTTCATAGACGACGAACTACTTTGGTGCCCTGACAACGATGGAAAAATGGTAGACCTAACACAGTGTCTACAGGTGGGTTTAAATTTCGCGCTAATTTTTATCAATGACTCATTCTAACCAGTCGCGACACCTGCATGATACCTTCGCTAAACGTGGTTTGTCGGTAATCTAGATTTCTGTGTTATCAGGAGAGTACTGCGAACCAACCGGTTGAGTTTTCTACAATGGAGTTAAATGCGCTGGTTGGAGCGCCTGCAGCGCCAAGTAATCCCATGGAAGAAAATGAAAACATGGCCAATGTTGCTGGAGATGAGCCTTTTGATACCTTAGATACGTTCCTCAGAGAATTACAAGCAGATTTGGCCGAGGCCAGTCAACCTACCTCCACCACGACACCTACTGCTGCTTCCTACAGGCGGCAGAGGTATAACATTGCTGCCGCCAATCCTCTTCTAGCAGGTAAGTTACCGACAGTAGTTATCTGTTGGAATGTTTTATCAATATTTGTATCGCCAACATATGATCTGTCTCGATCAAAGCGTTATAGAATATTACAAATCATGATAAATCAATTGTGTATTTCTAGAAAAATTAGCGACACCTTCATCTCAAGGTCCGCCAACTTCCCTTTCATACATATCACGAACGGATATTAAAACGGAACACATTCCGTCGGAAACGAATAAAGGTGAGTATTAGTAACCGTTATCGACAGTAAGTCATGTCATTAGTTTGGTACGCCCGTTAGATTCTGTTTTACCTTACCACCAGATGGTAAAACAGAACTGTTGTACCGACAGTTGTCATTGTGTGCTGTTGGTAAGAAAGAGATCTGCTTTTATCTACGCCTAGTAATGTCAAGTGAGTGCTTACTTTGAACTCCGTACTTTCACTTGAATACATCATCTCACAATGCGAACTGCTGACGGAAAGGGAAACTGGCCAAGGTCTCGCGCGAAATACGAACAGACATCCGCGTTGGAAATAATTGTCTGAGCTATCGTTTGGATGAAAAATATAGTGCGCTTATATGCTTGCATGGCCCAATTCTTGCAATTTACGGTCATTTCGTAACGCAGTGCGATTGCCATTTTTCTTTCTCTTTACATTATTAACAGAATAACC
The DNA here is from genome assembly GCA_022817045.1 of Psix sp. ZL-2020. Taxonomy (NCBI): domain Eukaryota; kingdom Metazoa; phylum Arthropoda; class Insecta; order Hymenoptera; family Scelionidae; genus Psix; species Psix sp. ZL-2020. The sequence continues at coordinate 8,952 of JABFQD010003986.1, read as the reverse complement.
CTTCGTACGATGAATTCTTATAACTTGGATTGCACAATCGAATAAGAAAACAAGTTTTTCATTGCACTGATGATGACATAGTCGAGCTTTTATGTCGTTTCGTCTTACAAATGTATTCATGTAATGTATTTTTCTTACTTTCTTGGAATAAAAAAGAACATTCACAAATTTTTGCGATACAAATCGATACATTGTTTTTTCTGGATGAGCAAAGTCCGACTTTTTGTTTCGAGTGAAATCAGTTTTCTATTGATTTATGGAAATTCAATCATATAATGTAATCTAATTGTAACTTTCTTTGATAAAACTGGAGTATAAGTTTGAGCAATATATGGAAAAACTATTGTTATTTAACCTGTTTTTGAAGCCTCTGAACTGAAAAGCTCCATCAATTTTGGTTCCGCAGTAAAAATATGGTTTCTTTTGCATTATAAATTATGCTTAATTTCGCGTTTTCCGTTTTATCATAGTTTATTATGCTTATCCGATAAGTCGATAATTGGCGAAAATTTCGAGGCGCAAAATATGTATTTCCATTTGAGATCACAGCAATTAAGTTAAATTCGAAAATGCAAAACTCAAAATAATTGATTGGATTCTCATATGAAATCCAACCAATTATTTTTTCAATTACATTATTTTTTAATTGAATTTATTGCGAAAGTATGATTTTTATAGCATCCGATTTGTTTATTGTTTTGACCGAATGACGTAACTCAAGTATGTAAATATTGAATGAATATCTTTTCACATATAGAGACCATATTACTTTCGTCGTCAGTACAACACTGAACAATCTCTACAGATTCTCACGTCGATCACGCCTTTGCGTGTCTGCAATAATACAATCGATCACCGCAATTTCGTACGCGAGCTTCTTGGCCTAGTTAGTTTTCCACGCTTCTCCTTCTCATTAAGCGATGAAATGTGCAGCCATGATTATCGTTACAAAATCATGGAAAAACTACTAATTGCTTCGCCGAAGATGCAAATCGCTGCATGCCAATACGAGTAGCTTATGCTATTTCGAAAGACTGTCATAGCTGAAACGGAAAAATTAATGACTGGTAGAAAAGTCGTTGAAAAGATTTATGGCTATTTAAGAAACAATAAGCCACGTTTTTTTTATCGTATGCAAAGTTTGGAAATTTGAACTCATTTTTTGCAAGCCGAATGATTTTGAGAAATTATAGAGATAAACTTTGGCGCTAGTTAATTTTAATGGTGCAAAACAAAATGGATTTTTTAGTTTTTGCTACAATTTATTAGAACAATTATTATTATTTTCGTTGAACTCGATGGTAGAGAAGCTCCTTCACAGTCTCCCATTAAACTTTAAGTATCTTCAAAGCAATAATTATTTATTTTATATACTTTCCACCTGATTTCGTATAAAAATATTAATGCAAGAAATCGGTTTAATTTCAATCTATTAATCTTTCGGAACTCCAATGATTTAAATTTTTTTCAAATGAATACATAGTATAAAAATAGTTGAATATAAATCATTTTAAAATCGTCAAATTCAAATTTTGAAATATTTTTCAAATGAAACAAAATTTAATTAGAAAGCGAGATCAAGAATTTAGATAATAATTATTAGTAATTAGTTGAATCATTAATTTGTAATTTTATAGTTCAAACAGCAATTTAGGAACAAAATCAAAATTGAATTTAAATATATCCTCTTAAAGATCTTCTTCATATATATACGTCCTCATTTCATTTGTACATGGTACAAAAACCATCAAAATGTATTCGTACTAAGTTTATTTCGAGCGAATTTTGTTTTGAAAAATTTGACCAATTAATTTTTGGAGCGCACTAACTAAAACCTATATTACAGACAGCTGTCTGCACTTGTGTTTTGCGCACTTCTCTCAACAACGTAGTTCCCTTGACCCTCCCAAAAACACATAAATTGTCCGCTCGACTCAACCTTTCGGAAATAGATCTTGGACCCCTTAAAGTAAAGGGGAAAGCGCATTTCAAGTTGGTTCGTGCAATAAATTGTTATAATTTACTCTGTAGATCGCCTTTTTGAAAACACTTGCACTCATCGAATTTATGCCGTGCGCGACTTGGAGGCGCAAATTTATGAAGAACCCTCTATTCATAAGATCAAAAACGACTCACCGATTAATCCTGAAAAATTAGGTTAACCGATCATTTTATCGCGTGGTCCATAAATTGTGAGTCGTTTCGAAAGATCACGGCTGTCGCAAGCAACGATTTTGCGCGAAAATGCAGCGTGTCGATTTGTCACCGTGCGTGGCGCAGATATTCGCACATTGCAACGTAAATTATTGCGTACGGTTTTACTTGCGATTCCAGAAAGAATGCGCGAGTAATGCACTTTTTTTCTTCGTTGGAACGAAACGAAAATCCGCTTCTTCCTAACAACTTGTACGACATATTTTTTTTATATATTTCTTGATCAAATTCCTTAATTGCGAAATTTTTTTTTTGAAGAATTAAGAAGTAACAACTTTATCAAAAATTGTATTATTGTATTATAATGAAGAAGATAAACTTGATAAAAGGAAAGCTTTTAGCTTTGTATTCTCGATGAGAATCATTTAGTAAATAGTAACTGGCGAACTAATAAGAAGTAATCATTAATTATTAAAAATATTTTTGTGGGAACTATTAGTCTTTATCACGGAATAATTCGCCCTAATAAACTAAGATTAATCTAAAAGTAACTAACACTAAAATGTAATCGAGTTGGTGCCAATAATTCTAAATTAATTAGTAATTCTACTTTCTTTTCTCGACATCAAAATATGATGAAGAAATAAATATCCATTATTCAAATAGTATTTGAAAAGTAAATACTTATAATTTATACTACTGCAACAAAATAACTAGGTTTCAACTTTATAATATCACAAATAAATAAAATAGTAGTATTAAGTTACTAGTTACTACTCGGAAATGTTAATTTATATGTAATTAGAAAACTAGCTATCTTTTCATATGTATTATGAATGTCAAGGAAACCTAATTTTTTATTACTACATTTATTTTATTGAGTTAATTTTTCCAAGTTACGCAGCTAGTCGAAAAATTATGATTGCTAATAAAGAGTAACTAGTTGAGGTTCTAATTACAACACAAATAACACATAAACGAGTTCAGTAGGTACACAATAAAAATGTATTGAAAATACTTGAATTACAAATCGGAGCCTTCTAATATACACTTTAGTCAAATCCAATCAGCAAAAAGTAACTCAATAGCTATATTTGAAAACATTACTATTTTCATAAATCACGAACAAAAAAGTTGCCATAATCTTGCCAATCTTTTATGTTTGTTCTGTTTAGTATTATTTTACGACTTCAAATGCTTTTTAAAATAAGATTTTCAAATGAGAAGTGTTAAATTCAAAGCATATTAATTTAAACAATATCAAAAAATATTAATTAATTATAAACATAAATAATATGCAAAAAAGTAAAATTTGATGCTCGAAAGGATTTCGGGATTTTCTAGTTTTACTTTATATTCAACAAAGCGGAAATTAAACACAACGAAATAATTTTAAATTGATCAATCTTACCAATACTCGGGAATATCCCGATTTGAGTCCTCAGCAGATGCAACAAATAAACAATTAGTCATCAATCTGGTGCAATAAAAGTCCACCTGATATTAAATAAAAAATAATGATCACAATCGATGGATAATTTCTAGGCATTCAAATTAGGATAATGAAATACCGAGGTAAGGAAGTTGAAGACGATTTTAAAACATGTTGTCAATTGTGAATTTTTTACAACTGTTTTGTTATGCAGGCAGGAAGTGAACACACGTACTCTGAGATCATTTAGTCGATTCATTCAATCACATACTACGTTGTTATACTAATATTTTTGTATGTTTGTTCATATTCATTTTTGTTTTTGTAACTGATAGCTTTGTAAAAAGTGATTTCCTTTTTTACGAGATATTATATTTTTTTAATTTCTATCTGTATTGTTGATAGAAACAAATTAACAACAATTCAAATATGTTGAATGTTTGTAATAGAAAATTATATTTCAATAAAATATATATCGAATTTGTTTGATGTTATTCAGTTTGTTCCGGTAGATATTTCAATTCAGTGACATTTAATAAAATAACTAATTTAATGTTTTCAGTTGTTTTCTTTTACTTTTAATTAGTAACTTTGAAGTTGATTATTTAATATTGGGAAATTGCAATTATTTCCTATCTTTGTAGAAATTGCTATTCTCATTAAAGATATCCTGAATAGTTACAAAACATTCAAAATAAGACTAAAATTAATATTACATTTGATTTTAATTTAAAATTACAAATATTTAAATATTTCCAAAATAAAGATACTTTAACCGATAATAAATGAGATAATTAAATTTCATATAAATAAACTTTCGCACTGGTAAATTGTAAGACGATCTATATGGTTCGAAAAAATCGATGATTCTTCTCAATAAAATGTTTGTGTGAATAAAAAAAATTGAAAGTGGGTTTTAAAAAAACCAATAAAGTTATACGCAATAAATGTTTCGATGATTAAGTAATCGGTTTCCTCGTATTGCCACATGACACAAATGGCTGCCGATGGTCGGTACCGTACGGATGAAAGCGAATTCAAGATGGCCATTTAAGCCGCAGAGTGTCTTGTGCGACCGTGTGTGCGACGCGTATATGTGTATCGTCTCATACGTGTCGGTTAACGCACGGGCACATATGAACAACGCGTAACAGATAGTGCAGGTACATAACGACTGTTGACATTTTCTGCAATCGGGTCAGGGCCCCGTGACGCCTTTACCTCTAACCCGCCCTAGGGCAAATTCTAACGCGAATTCATATTCTAATCTAACATATCGATTTCCAGCACATAAACTTTTTTTTTAATTTTTTTCAAATTTTAATATCTTATTATAACTATTGATAAATTTACATGTGACAACTTTTGCTAAGCAGTAAAAATTACGTAATTTTATTTTGACGCAAAATTACATTTCAAAATGTGCGAAAACAAAAATAATCAATCACATTTGACCTAAAAATGAAGTTTAAATAAAATTTTAAAACTGGGTTATCTTTTCAAATTAAAAACAATTGTTTGATTATAAAATTAATTTTATAATTTCAAATTGAAACTACCTTTAAAGTAATATCCTATTTAGTTTTAATATTTGTATAAGAATTTTTAATTAAAATCTATTTTATGTATATAATATATATGAATGTGTATATATAAATACATTAGACTCGATGTCATGCGTGTGGTACGTGTCCCGATTGAGAGTAATCCTTTATCCTTGACGCATCCCATACGACGTTGAGTGAACAATTTCGCAAGTCAACCGCGTCCGTAGTTCCCTTACAGCGTCAAGTGTCCTCGAGATATTGAAACTCATTGGCCGAATTCTGCGCTTTAAGTCTAACGTCATTTCCCCGGTGAACCGTAAATGGGCAATGACTTTAACGTTAAATGTTTATCAATCACTACGCTATATATTTAGGTTATTGTCTTACTTAACTTTCATTCACAAATTCAATTTGAAAGCATATGCGTTTTTATGAGAGGAAGAGACGTTATTACATAATCATAAAATCCAATGCCTTAAAATATAAAACACAACAAAAAATGTTTTTTTTTTTCAAATATACATCCAACTTTTTTATTAGTTTTATTAATCATACGATAAATCATGAAATACCATTTGAAATATAATCTTGTAATTAAAATAAATAAAAAATAAAACCTTAATGTAATAAATCACATTAAAGTATTATTTACATCAACTAAACTAGGAAATATTTATTTCATTTCATACATCCTTCTCGTTCAAGTAAGAATCATAATTAAATATAAATTTTATAATAAATATTTGAACCAAACATCTTCGAGAAAGTATTTTTTCAAAATCTCAAAATTGTAAACGCGCCTTAATTAAGAAACGCGTTTCGTACAACTTCATAGTGGAATCACAAAATGATTTCCAATAGCGTCTCCGTTACCATTCCAGTTAACTTAATCGCGAACTTTTTGCCAGGCAATAAGTAAGACATTGCAATTTAGTAAGCAATAAATAAACCGTAATAAACGTTTTTTTGTTATTTTCAAAAAACCAAGTCTGCTAACTTTAAGCACCTTATCGAGCCAATGGATATATAAAAATATGCGTTCGATTACATATAAAAACAATTACGAGAGGAGTAAGTGGAATTGGGATTTTGCGGAAGGCGGAGGGAGGCATTCAACGCAACAGTTTAGAGTGAAGTTACGTCAGTGAAAGTGTTATGCCAATGTGGGCCGAGGCTAACCCGTGAGCCCTGTCTCCCCGTACACAGCAACGTTTCGCCTGCACGTATACTCGCGCGTGTTTATGAAATGGCCGGCACACAAACGAGCTCGCATGTGGAATTGCGATAGTTTCCCCCGCCCCCTCCGCCTCCCGCTCCCCCTCCCGCCTGTCCTCCCATCCTCCCTCCCTCCCAAGCTCGCACCCCCCCCCCTCCCCCCGCGCGACAAGTTACCACTTGCGCCGAACGGATTATCAGCAGCGGATCCGAGCAGCGCAACACACGTGCAGGAAGTTCTAGATTTGTTACACGGAAACCTGTCGTTCGCCTCAGGCTGGGAAACAAGCGTACAGAAGTTCATTTGGTGCAGGCGCGCACCAGTACGCGGAATCCGAACGCAACTTTATCGCTTATCTCATGAGAAAAGTCTCGCTAAGGAAAGGAAGCGGCGCTGCTGTATGAATGAGTCATAAAATGTTGTACTCAAACGACTTTTTGTATTATACTTTTCGTTTATTTTTTGCACTTGGCGTTATGAAAGAGACTGAGAACACACTTAAGTTTATTTATTTCCAGCTTTGAGGTTAAAAACAATGGCGGGGGCATGTTTTTAAGTCTTGGAGGTTAGGTTGATTTTAAGTACATTTGCGACATGATTTTGATTATTTCTTTTTTAAAGGATTTTGATTGAAAAATTAATGAGAATAAGTTGCAGAAATAGTAATTAAAAGAATAATTAGCTGGATCGGTTTCTCAGGCTCATATGGGGCACGCCAGGTATTGCGGATGGGAGAGACTATTTTGTTATCTGATTATCGTTGTGTTGGAGAAAAGGAGTGTGTTTTAATATTGATATAGGTGGATAAACGTGGGTATTGAGAGATAAATTATTTGGGGATAGTTGGCTGAGAATGAAAAAGTGAAAGTTATGATAACTAAATGTTTACGATTGGTTCTTATTTTAAGTAACACTGGATAGTCAAGTTGGCGAAATTTATAAGAATATGCTTGAATTTATTCCAGTTATTTCGTACACATTTGAATCCCAAAGAATATGAAAGTCGATGAATATTGGAGTAACGGTGTAATAAGAAGTATTGAAAAGTCAAATTCAGTGTTAAAAAATACCAAGTAGTAGGTAGTGCATTATTTTTAAAATATATACTCTGAAAAAATTCTTTTATACTTTTAAAAAGTTATTTATCATTATTATATTATTATAACGTACAATTAATAAATTTCAACCTTCTCAAAAATCCTTATTCAAAAACATTTTCCCTTTTTGAAGCAGCGCCCTCTGTTTTAGAAAAGTGTACCAAATATATTTATATGCCAATAACCACATATTATATTCATTTATTCGATAATTATGAATAATTTTCAGTGTTCATAAATTAATTTTTTAAATATTTTCCAATTATTGTATGTAAAATTAATTTCTTTGAAAAACAAACGAAACCTTCGACACTTAAGTTGATTTGAATAACATTCCGTTTATTTTCAACTTTTAATATTTAATTACACGATGATACTCAGACATTTCTTGACTTGATTTTCATCTCATGCGTTTTCATCATGAACATTTATGACGTTCTTACTTTAATTAATGAAAAAATCGCAACTTTTTGGCGCTAAATAGAGCTTATCGTTAGAGGCAGGTTTGCGCCTGTGAAGCGCGCATGAGAGTGAAAATGAAATGATTATTACGGCGCTTAGCGAGAGAGGGCCGATTTTCCTCTTTAATTCGCTTTCCTTCGGACCCGCAGCCGTGACACGTGACTTACATAGTTAGCGAAGCGCGGTTCGCTAGAGGATGTCATGCGTTGCGTCGATATCACGGAAAAAGAAACGACTGAAGTGGCGAAAATGATATCGTTCGCGCAAAAGAAATCGACAGCGAAAATACGACGGAATCGACGTGCGTAAATATAGACATGTATGTTTTGCTTTCATTTTTTTGCTCGCAAGATCTTCATTTTTCATATACTCTAGATTTAAAGTTAATTAAAAATTTAAAGTTAAAATAACTATCATCGCAAAATGCTGATTATTCAATTTTTGAGACATCTAGATTTGTATATTTGAATTTAGTAAATGTGTGCTGTTGAAATGTTAAGATAAAAGTTTTAATGAAAATAGTTCGTAGGTGTGGCAGTATTTATCGTTATATAGCCGGTTTAATTGAATACGAGGCTCATGCGATGTTATCGTTGATTAGAAAAGGAAAAGCCGCCGCAGTATCAAACGAAGGAAATGTTCTGGTGTAAAATCTTGTTAGAGGAAGTTTGTTAATTTCGAATTATATGTACATATAGTATGTTATAGTTTTTCTGTATAATGTAAATATTACCATTTCGCGTTTTCCAGTTTTCGGTTTCGAATACATTTTTTCTTTTTTTAAGAAAATATCTAAATAAGATATGAAAGATATTTTTTTGACATTTTACCCTAATTATAAAGAAGTATTGTGAACGAGATAAAATTTTGTTAAAAACAAATAACAGACTGTAATTATGTTTAATATGTATCATACAAAAATAATTTACATGACAGATAACTCCGATCGTCATTTGTTATATTTTCATTTTGCTGTTTTAAATTTCTGTAACATATTTTTAAATCTCTTCAATTTAGTTTAAAAATCTATAGAATGGTAATCTG
>JABFQD010003985.1:0-12391 GCA_022817045.1 Psix sp. ZL-2020 | reverse complement strand
TCTCATTAAAAAGTTATGCAATTTTCGCATAAATAGTTGATGAATATAGCTTTTACAAAATAGCAGTCTGAGAGACCGATACTGCAAGTTTACGTGATTTTCGATGACGTGCAGGGTTAAGGGTTAAAGAGTGGTTGGGGCTTGTCTAAAAAAGCATGACCAATTTTCTCCTCTCTTGTTGAGGCCATTATTATGATTTGTGGTGCCAATGAATTGTTTCAATAAATTAATACTAATTGCGAAAAATTTAATACAATTAAAATGTCTCTTGAGGGTCTTCGCTATCTTTTAGTTTGCGGAGAATGATCAGGATTATTCAAGTTTTCTTTAGTTTCTGTTTCCTGTTGAATCGTAATTCGAATTAGTTCATTTTTGATAATTAAATCAATGAAAGATTGGAGGAAATAAAAATAATTATGTTGTAAAATCTAAGCCTTATACTGAATAATAATTACTTTCAAAATGTATGAATCCATTTGGTTATATTTGATTCTTGATTTGTGTTATAATTGTCCGTAAGTCTTGTAAAAAATTTCTCCATGACGATAGCAATGAGAAGTCGCACTGCTCGAAAACTACCAATTTAGCTAGCTGAAAATTGGCGTATTACAAGATTGTAGAATAGTTTAATCGAACCTGGCGCTCAATTTGTAGATAGAATTGAGTAAAAAAGTGAGACATAGATTGAGGGATGTCGGCAAAAGAGTTACTTGGTACATAGAATCAGGGGATAATGTGATTATAGCATATAATGCTTATGTGGCCAAAAAAAGAATTAGAGTTTTACGGAATATAAGATTCAAAAAGAGATATAATTATCCGAAAGGTGTTTGGTATAGAATTTTACTTGACTCCGTGGCGAAGAAAAGTGGTACAATTAATCGTAGAGCGAAACTGTTTAAAAGCGGCACGAACTTTTTTCTTGTTGGATATCAGTTTCTTAAGTTTCGCATCAAAGCATATTGCATAATGGTTTATATTAATTTTTTGATCGGGATGTATGTATCGATAATATTTAGGATAGAGTTCATAAGGATCATAGTGAGTTAGTGATCATGTAATTAAGGACATCCGTCTTTAATCGAATTAAGCGCATATTTGATAGGTTAATAATCAACTTATGCAAAATCTTTCCCTAGTTTAAAGCGGGTCCGGGCATGGTAAAGAGTTATCGATTATCGATTTGAAGGTTCAATTAACGATAATCGTTATTATAAAAAATGATGAGATTTTCGTCAAGATTATGTATAATGTTATGTTGACGTAGATTAAAATAATTAATGGTATGTGTTGAAAGAGTAGAAGCTTATATAGAAGAATCAGCTTAATTTAGCAAACAGTACGTCGAGCTATGAAATTTAATCCAGGATATCCGTGGCAGGTTAAAGTCATCGGCAAGAACTAAGTCCACAGCAAGCAGTAGATCATTTATATGATACAATTACTCATTAAGTGTGTCAAAAGTTTGAAGAGAAAAAGCTAGCGGTAAGTAAGTGTCACATACAAGGATGATCACACCAGCAATAAAGCATTCTGAATGCCCAACAGATTGTCTGTTGAAAATCTGGAGAAGTCAAGTCTCAGAGATAAAATCTCACGCCAGGCAGGAGCTATGAACGGTCAACAGAGCGTATTCAATGTCCAAAAGATAAAAAGTCAATGTAAAATGATAGAGTATGAAATAATAATAAAAAAACCTGCTCACAAAAGAGAAGAGAGTGTGAAACAAAAAAACTCTCTGAAATTCGAATAATGTTTTGGGTTAATTGAAAATTTAGTAGGATGAGTTTTTGGGCATCCACACAGTTAAAAGTGTTCATAGAATTAAAAGTGTACTCAACAGCTCGTCGCATGCCAGGTTTTTCATAATTTTTCTGTTCACGAAAAGGTTGCGTTCCACTGGTCAAAATGAAAACTATTTAGCGTAAAGCTATTCTTCTGTCCCGCTTTCGGTATAGACAACGGCTACAGGAGTAAGTGAGATAAATATAAAATAGAAACAGTAAGAAACTCAAGAAAATAAAAAACGTCAAATAAATAAAATGGGCAGAACACTTACAAGTGTGGACAAAGTAAATAAGAACAGATTCTCTCCACAATTTCAAGAAAGGCAGAAAACACTGGAGCAGTCTGTTAAGAGTAGTTTCTAGGTTATATCAGGTAGAAAAACAAACTTAGTTAAAAAGCAGCGCCAACTGACATTTCCGCCTGTTAAAAACAGGTGTAGGGAACAAGGCAAGTAAAATAAGCAGAAAACAAATGATTTAAAGAATATATTAGGAACCAACATGCCAATTTGAGTATACATGATAAATTTCAACAATCCTAAAAGTGATAAAAAACGCTCATTTTTAAGTATTGTTTAGCGTGCTACTTTTTTACCTGAACTTATGAAAAATCTGTTTATAGGAATTTATAATACTAAAGGTAAATTTTCTGAGTTTGCAAATGTTTGTGAACTTGTAAGTTTCAACTAAATGACGAGTTTTAGATTGATAAACGAATTTATTCATGGACTTATTCATCAATTATCGCACATGTTGATTCAAAAGTATTACAAGAAATAAAAAAAGTTTTGGAAGTACAAACTATACACTCTACAGAATATCGGATATACTTTCTTCCTTAATTAAAAACTTTTAGACCATCTGATCAGAGATTTACAACGACTTCATATAGAAATTTGATATCTTTTACATTTACCAAAATAAATGTAGATAGAGCGAAGGTCTGAGTGGATTTAATTTTTTTTGTTCTTATTTTCAAAAGTTGATACAATTTAAAAAATTCTTGAATCGTACAAAGTTCCAAGTTTTAGGACTTTTGGTATTATAGCCCTTTATAATAACACAGACTGAAATATTTGATAATTTTTTTTGGAAATATCTCGAAATCTGCATAACGGATCAAAAAATGTATAGTTTCAGATAATTGATCTCGAGGAAGAACATTCAATGTTCTTCCTCGAGATCTAGAGAATTAAATCTGACTCTTCAAAAATAGTGCTGTAATCGATAGAAGCAAAAAAACTTGAAAAGCGTTTGAAGAATCCCAATCGGAAATAAAAAATAGGGTTTCGCATTTAAGTTTAGTATTCCTCACTCCCTAGCTAGTGATGGATCAAAGGTTAAATTATATTTTATTGGATGTCCCCCTTCGAAACGAAGAAATTTCAATATTAAATTTTGTTTTGTTCATTACGTAGCTTTTGAGATATTTCTGAAAACAGTATTAAATGTCTCACCCTGTATAACATTCTATAATTTATCAATAAAATAATAATTTTCATAATTATTAAGCTTAATTTTGTGAAAAAAAATCTGCATGTTATTTCCAAACGTAAATTGTTTACTCCGATATAAAATAGATAAAAATATAGATTTTAATTTTGTTTGTGCTGTATTCAAGTCTAGCTGGTGAGTGTAAAGCAGGTGTAATTGACGTAAATCGAGGAATAAAATGAAACTGCAATAGAACTGTAACTTAATAGCCAGAAATTATTATTGATATTTGGTTAGATCTTTGAGTTTTCTGGTGGCAATTTTTATGCACACATCGATCAGCAGAGACGTAGCAGAAATAGAATTTAGAGTATCATTTCTACATTTTGCAGATAATTACATTTAAAAAATGTATCAATGAATAATTGTGTAATAATTAATTCTTTCATCGATTCATTAATATAAAAAAGGAAAGTATACCACATGGTCCTATTTTGCATAATTTTTACTCTCATAATCATAGTTTTAATGTTAAACATGTGTATAGGGTTCCTCATGATTACCTGCCCTGTTCAAAAGATTAGATCTAGTCCCATTTATGTTTCTTCATATATCTAACATGCTTTAGATTCGTCCGAAAGATTATTGAAAACTCATTTTCGCTGGATTTTAAATATTAAACTCTTATATTTCATAGTCAATTCTCGAACGACTTGTAAAAAGTCATTGTTTACTGACATAATATCTTTTCTGTGGTTAGGAGATTCTGTTACTGTCTATTCAGGAAGAATCATCACATGGTGTTTTTTATGTCCCATATCTCTGTATTCCTATCTTTGACAAACAGTATTGCGCCATCAGCAGGTATTTTGCTGAATAAGGTGTTGCTTCAGATCGTTGGTATATAATATGGCAAGCACGTGATCATCAAAGTAGAGCTTTCCATATTTTATGTTACGCTGTTTAAATATAATTCTGTTTACAGAATTATTTGTATTCTTCTCTTTATATAAATCTCGAATCAGTTCAAGACAAAACTCCAAATCTTATATGAATACGATTTGTTTATGTCTCTCAATGGTTTCAAAAGTTTGTTACTCCAAAATATAACTTTTTAATATATTTTTGAAAAGAATATCAGAATATCTTTTGAAAATTTCCGAGTGGATTAGAAAAGGTATTGGTATTGCACTCTGCAATTGACCCAGCATTGAACAAAAATCGAAGCTATAGATGCTACATAGTAACTCAAAGAAGTGATATAAAATAGGGTACACATTCGGTCTTATTTCATTATAACGGAATTTTTACGCAGAAATGTTTTTAGATCCTCTATTATAGAATTTTTTCCTTTATTTTCATTATAATTGAAGATAATAAGCTTTTACTTATGTTTATATCACTTCAGCTAAAAAAATTTTCATAATATTTAATATTAGTAATTTCGATCACATTTTTTATTTTAATGTTTCTAAATGCTACAATTAATGGTTCTTGTATAATCTGCATTTTTGATGAGCCCATCCTACAGTCAAATGTTGCCAGAGATTCTTAGAGCACCTCAATGATATCCAAATTCTTAAATTCCAAAAGTTGATGCTATTTTCATTAGCGAATTCGAAGAGTAATGTTTTAATGTATTCAGTGTCGAAAAAAATAAAGCGTGAATATTTTCTTCAGAACTAAAATTTATATTTTGTGTTTTAAACGATAATTCCTAAGTTTCTGATCAAACCTTTTATACTCAAAAAATTTATTCAAGTTTAAAACTCAAATCTATTAATTTAGCTTCACAATTCCATTTATTGATAACAATATTTTTTTGTTTATGTAGTCTTTACACCATTTTGATTTTGATTTCTTTAACCAAGATATGTCTGTTTTTTACATCTTAGTTTTTTTCCTGTCATTGTTTAATGGATTTTGTATTAAATCTTCTAAGTTTATTTTAAATTTTTTGTTGCATATGCTTATGTTAGGCCGTTACCTAACTATTGGATGTTAGATAATTATTAGATTAAACGAACTTTCCTAGTGAAGTTCGATCTTCATTATTTCGAAGGCCTCGTCCGGATGAACAACAAATAAACATAATTGTAGTAGCGTCTTTGACGCGTTCAGACAACAATATTTAAATCATCCCATTCATAAAATGGCGCGGTGTCGCCACCGTCGTGCACACCACGGTCGGTCCCCTCCGGCCATGTTGCTTCATTATTTTAAAACTATATCGTGCAAATCCTGGGAAACTTTCTCGTTGGGTGGGACGTTTTTCGGGTGGGCCATTCATCCGGACAAGGCCTCGAAATAATTAAGATCGAACTTCACTAGGTAAGTTCGTTTAATCTAATAATTATTCAGAAGGCCTCGTCCGGATGAACAACAAATAAACATAATTGTAGATGTTTAAATCTGGATTTGTCACGAAAAACAGTTAATTTTAATTTTTTATTTATTACTATAATATCGAAGCTCAGTTCAGGAATCTAAAGATAATACCGCCTCCGAGAAGGCTTTCGGATCGACGATAGGTCGGTGATAAAATTTTGCAAAGACTTGCGATTCGCCGGACCAGCTAGCTGCGCGATTAATTATATCAACCGTAATGCCTTTTTCTGCTGCCCGCGAAGTTGCCGCGTGTCGGGTACTATGCGCTCCGAAAATTTCATCAATCCCGCACTCTATTAGTGTTTGCCTAATCCACCGACTTATTGTCTGAGCTGATACAGCCTTATGTGGTACTCTTAACGCAATGAACAATGAATCACAATCATTTTGGCGCAAATCTTTGGTGCGATTAATATAATAACATATCAAACAAGAAATACATAATGAATCGTTATCGGCAAACCGTAATAACGGTTGAATTTGTCCCGGTGCAGATGTTTTTATTCGACCGGGAACGCGAATCAACAATACATCTTTATTTTTCGATATTTGTGAAATCTTTAAAAGAGCTAAAGTTTGGCAACGCTGCCCGAAACCCAAGGCTAACAATAATAATAATTTTTTTGTAAGTCGTTCCAGCGACAACCTTTCGTGTGTGTAAAAAGTTTTTGATTTCGCGGTTACAGGTGCCGGATCCGAAATGTGGTCGTAGCGAGGACGCGGGGGTTTTAAGTTCCCCGCACCTTTACAAAATTTTTTAACATCTTTATCGTCGCCAATCGTGTTGTGCGAGGGAAACAGCGGATCTTGCCGTGTTGATTGTAGAGAAAGAGCCCGCGGTTTGCAGTCTATCGTTGAGAAAACTTATCACCTGTCCAGGTGTCGGATTAAAGACCGAGTATTTTTGCTGTTGACAAAATTGCCACCAGGCGCGGAGCGGCCCTGCATACTGTCGGATACTTGACTCCGCAAGAGACAATAGCATTGGTTCCATGGCTTTATCCGGGACGTTACGGTCTAAGAACGCCATCGTGATAATTTCGCAACCCCCAGGGAAAGGTTTCGACGTGCCGGATACTGAGTTCTGAGAGGAGAAAGAAGCAAATTTTTAGAAGGTGAAATAATTAATGGATGAGATACTGATAAGTCGCGAAATAAGAGGAAACAAGCCTGCGAGGGCCACCACGGGACAACCACAATTCCCTCCGGTTTATCGTCGACGATTTTGCGTAAAACGCGCAGGATAAGAATAAACGGGGAAAACGCGTAGAACTTCAGATCAGTCCAAGAAATAGTAAAGGCATCAACTAGCCAAGCGTCAGGATCGGGAATCCACGATACATAAAGCGTACACTTTTTGTTAATCATTGACGCAAACAGATCTACGTTAAACGGCCCAAATGTTTTGTCGATTAATTTAAACGCGTCGTTCGACAGGGACCATTCAGTTTCCGTGTCCAACTTTCGCGACTCTCTATCCGCGTGGACATTTTCTGCGGACGCAATCCAAGAAGTAAATAGCACGATGCTTCTCGCGTCGCACCATTGCCAGATTTCTCGCGCCAAAGCCGACAGGTGTGGGTAACGTACTGACCCAAATCGGTTAAGGTAGGATAGAGCGGTCGTGTTATCAACTCCTAATAACACCTCACAATCGTGTAAGTCCGCCGCGAAGCACTTTAAGGCGTAAAATGCTGCTTTGAATTCCAGCATATTAATATGCAGATCTCGCTCTTTCTGGGACCACCATTCGTGTGTGTGTTGCAAATTTCAAGATGCTCCCCAACCGGTTGACGACGCGTCCAAAAAAATTTCCCGAACGTATTTTCTCGTGCAGATTTTATTCGATTGCTTGCAGTCGGCTAAAACCTCTAACCATCATTGAAAATCGAGAGACAAATCGCGAGGTATTTCTATCCGCGCAGAATATCTGTCACCGGACGCCGAAAGTGCCAAGAATTTTTCTCTCTCAAAACTCTTGGTATATAGCAGGCCATAACGAACTGCTGGACACACCGAAACAAGAAAGCCGATTATACTCGCAAATTCTTTTATCGAGCAGAATTTCTTTCGGATAAAAGTCGAAACCATGTCAAAAAGTTTAGTCTTTCGTGCGTCTGGAATGGATAACGTCTGTTGCAAAAAATCGAATATGAACTCCAAATATTTAAGACGCGTCGTAGGAACCATAGTCGATTTTTTAAAGTTTATAATAAAACCTAACGATGTCAGAAGATTCATGTGAACTTGAATATTTGCGTGACAATGATTCACCGAAGGGCTCAAAAGTAAAATGTCGTCGATTTCTCGTAATAACGTCGTCACTGATCGCATAATCTTAGTATAAATGTACTGGGCCGTTGCTAGGCCAAACGGTAAGACTAAAAACTCGTAAGTAACGCCATTCCTTACAAAACGCAAATATTTTCGAAAATCCGGGTGAATTAGAACCAACAAGTACGCGTCTTCAATATCGATAGACGCCATTCTCCAATCTTGTAGCATTAAGCGCACTACCGTCCTCCAGTCCTCTAATTTAAAATGAGGCGACGTAATGTAGCGATTTAACTGTTTTAAATTAAACATAAACCGGACACCACCTGACGGCTTTTCGATTATAAAATAACTCGACAAAAACTGGTCCTTCCTTGTTTAAAAGGCGAACTATTTCGTCATCACATTGTTTTGATGCAGTTTCTGAGAATTGTAGTTCGGGAAGTGTCAGTCTCGGTGGTGGAATTGTGGTAAACGGTATTACATAACCTACTACCGCCTCCAAAACGACAGGGTCAGAAGTTATTTGCTTCCACTGATCAAAGAAAAAGGATAACCGACCCGCTGATCTTACCGAGTCTAGCTCCGGTGGGTGCGCGAGCGAGAGCGAGAACTCGATCGCCGCGTCTGGTTCCTCCGAAAGTTCACCCCTGCGCGTTGGGCCGATCTGTTGGTCTGCTTCGCAGGGGTCTTCCCGTTTCCCTGATTCTGTGGTTGCTGCTGCTGTTGCTGCTGTTGCTGCTGTTGCTGCCTAGTTGGTTGCTGACGAGCTGGGTGCGGAACGGTCTTAGAAGGTTTCGGTTTAACGAGCTCCCGCGCAGTCTTCTCACACGCTTTTGCTTTCGAGACTACCTCTGCAAAATCGCTGCCGAAGAGCCACTCATCCACTGAGATGTCATCCGTCACGTTTACAACAATAGAGCTCGTTGCGTCTCCTCTAGACCGTCCCGAGAAGTGGTACGAGCAAAATCTAAAAACGCTGGCGCCAGACTATAGTCGTTAGACGGTTTCTCTTTAGATCGGAAGAATTCAACTGTGGAATCTTCTCCGTCTTCAAAAGTCACCATGCGCTTACCGCTGCCATCCGCTCCTGCACGAAAAAAGAATTTTTATAGGGCCGCAAAGTAATGAGTCGGTTGTCACCTCTCTTTGCCAATTTGGTATAAAAACCACATAAAAAGGGTCGACAAGAGGTGACACCTGGTTCGCTGCCCCGGTTCTTAAGAACCGTCTCATACCTACCTTGCGGAATTTCATCAGCGGGCGAATCAACTTCGTTGATTGTCTCATCGCCAGCGTTGCCCAACGATTCGTTGTTAACGTCGACTATGTTCGGGTCGTTAACTTTTGTCGGCATTCTAACCTCCTTATTGGCGAGTCGTCGTTTTTGGCTCTTGAGGTGCGACAAAATTGCTTCCAACACACTGGGCTCTTCTGCAAGCCGGGGTGGGGAATACGTTGATCGACGGCTGCGTGATCTCGAGTGACGATTGCGCGATCTCGACCGATGGCCTCTCCTCCGTTGTTCCTCTTCATAGTCCGAAAATCGATCCGAATCGCGTCTGCCACGCTTATGATGACGAGAACATGAACCAGATCGATCTCGATAACGATGCTTTTTGTATTTTCCCATTTCAAGTCAAATAGAAAAACGCAAAATTTGCAAAAACTAAATAAAAAGATTTTTGTAACTGTTGTCTTCTACGTAACAAAAAACACAATAAAGCAACATGGCCGGAGGGGACCGACCGTGGTATGCACGACGGTGGCGACACCGCGCCATTTTTTGAATGGGATGATTTAAATATTGTTGTCTGAACGCGTCAAAGACGCTTCTACAATTATGTTTATTTGTTGTTCATCCGGACGAGGCCTTCTAAATAATTTGTCTTATACTTTATTACATTCGCCTGAAAATTGCTGACTATGTAAAACGTTAAAAAATTTTCCTATTGAGAAACTTTTTTTTTCTAGACACAATGTTGAGAAACATTGCGATGAGACCGTTTATAGATGTAGGAATACTTTAATGAAATTATCTGCTTGACTGTCTGTTGCAATGATTAGGAGATGGAGTGTTACATTGAGACACGTTAAATGCACTTTACAAGTCCTAGTAGTTTATGAACAAGGTGGGCTAAGCAATAGTTTAGTCCACACATAGCTTTTAATTTTCTTTGTACCCTTACCGCCGTCACGGCAGTATCTCTGACGGCTACTTCAACACCGAAACCAAGCCACATCGGATGAAATGGTCTCTGGTCTTTGAGTTGGATCCGCAAGGTGCGGCCGCACGTTTGTCTTCAACTTATGTGCCGAAAAGGTTGTTCAGTCCTATTTTCCTTCAACGGGTTATTATCCTCATCAGGGTCTTATTATCCACTGATTACCCATGATGTTGTAATGAGTATCTCTTGAGTGGGCCACAGGATAGTCTTTAGAGATGGGGGTCTGTGAGCCTAATCGAAGTTTGGAGTATGAAGCTAGAGAGGATTCACCTTAACATTAGTTATCGTAAATTGATAGATCACCAGATGGTAAGTGATTTTATGAAAGATAACCCAGTTTCCCTGAACCTTGCAAAATATTTTATTATATACACTGAGACGCCTCGACCTGTTGTCACATGCTAGAGAAATGAAATATAATTTAAATTGCCATTAAACCCTGCTGTTTCTTTATTTTTTAATGGAAGTATTGTGGCAAAATTATTGGTAAAAGATTGCGCGTTAGCAGAAACACAGAAAGTTTTGTTTATATGATATTTATTGCTTTCTTCAATTTATTAACGTTGAATCCAAATACAAAAATGAGAAAATACTTTGTGTATAAGTTGTAACGTGGGGAGAAATAATTTTTGAGAATTATTATCGAGAATAAATTATTTTCATTTAATGTGAACATAGAAATTTACTTTTTATTAAGTTTTCTTGATTATATTTAGAGTGAGGTTTAACTTTGATTGTTGATTGACTATACTGAGTGTCCTCTTTTGTTAAACAAATAAAATTGCGTGAATATTCCATAATTGGAAATCGGTGCATGAGTGTTATTTGGTTTACAGGACCGAGGAACTCCGCTTTATGCTACCGGAAACTTGAGTTACAACCCCACTAGTGGGTGGTCCTGGCTAACTGTGATTGGAAATGACGATTCAGTTTTGTTAAGTGAAATTTGAGTTTGCAGAAGAGCTTGGCGAAGGACATAATCTGAGTGAAAAATATCGCAACGTCACAAACGTCTAATTTGATAAAAAAATTTTAATACCATGTGTATCTACGAAGTATTCTATGATATGATTCGTATAATTAATTAGGTTAATAAATTGTAATAATTTCATAATCGCTCTGCTTATGATTTATAATCAAAATAATAAGAAATAATTAATTCATTTCTAATTAATAATCAGATTACTTAAATCTATAAGTAATATATATCAAATACTCACTAGAGTCAATCAATGACTTTTAAATACCATTTAAATTTTGCGTAAGATGAATCTTCTTATCCAGTCATCGTTAAGTTTTAAATTTAGTTCAGTATTTTATATAGTATATTCTATAATATTATTTTTATTGTAGAAAAATTATCATTAATATTTTTGTCGTAATTTTTTATCAACTTTTTATTCGATCTGTTTATCTATCTATTTTATATACTTTCATACTTTTTTTTTCTTTGTTGTGCTTTTAATTATTTCATCTAATTTTTTATGTGTTTTTGGTCACTAACTTAATGAAAATCGCTTATACTTCAATTGTTTCAGAATGTGGGTTTACATTTTTGACAGAATTCCTCTTTAAATTCCACTTGTCCAGACAGAAATTTTGATAGTTCTTATTAGTGGTTCCGCGATAATAATTATACCTGTTTGGTGTATCTAAAACATGATTTGAATAAATCGTTAACATCATGAATGTCTTCTTACCCTTTTTGAGTTTCTTCCGTGATTTTATACATCGATCAAAATTTTTCTGTTTCTTAAAGACTGCTTTTATTAGCTCCACTTGGATCAGATAATTTTATTTATATTCATTCAATTTTGATAATTTAAGGGAATTCTTCGTTTCATCTAAAAGGATTTAATTATGTTTGCGTCTCACTTTCATATCTTTAATGCTAGAAAATAAAAACCATTTTAGCGTGTTGTATTTTGGAATATATGCTACCCATTATTTTTTTAACAAACTCTAAATCTAATTCACGTGTTTGCTAAAATTGTTAGGACAATAAAAATCTTCGGATTTTCGAAATAAATAATAAAAACATCGTTGAGATCCTTTTTTACATCTAAAAAAAGACTTTTAAGAAATATAATCACTATTCACTAAAATTGCAATAACTGAACAATAAAAAATTATTTTGTGGAAAGTAATTAAATGAAGAATGTATAAAAATATGAAAAATAACAAGATGCTATACAAATACTTCACTTTTGTCTCCGAAATAAGTAAAAAAGTATATATAATAGTGTCTCTTGGATAATAAAGCCGTATTACACGAAATTC
>JABFQD010003984.1:0-12391 GCA_022817045.1 Psix sp. ZL-2020 | reverse complement strand
ATTTAGGAAAATTATTTAGAAATGTTATATAAATTATATATACTGCATATATGAGTTATATATGCATGGTTCCTGATATGTATCACTAAATGCAACATTTATATAAAGTTATTTATGGGTCATATAATGTTTAGCGACATAAAAAAGTTGTCTTGTTTATTTTCACAAAATAAAGGGCTATAAAGTTGGGATAAAAATTTGCCTATTTGAATTTGTGCATCGGCATCTTTACAGCATAATTAAACAATTTCATGGGAAGACACAGTTCTTCTCGAACAGAAAGTTTTTTCCATTGGCAATTCCTCGTAGCCATTACTACTCTACACGATCAACAACCGTGGCGTCGTTTCATCAAGCATTGTACTATAAATCGCAATCGGCTGCGTGTGTGCGCATACATGCGTACATACAAACAAACGACTTATGTCCCTGATCGTTGGTATCCTTTTGCGTGCACAAAACGAGTAAACGAGAGAAGATCCTCTCGCGCGGCGAATACCTGCGGGGAGAAAAGACATCGCGGCACGATGCAAAGTTTATACGAATACACGACGCGCACGTACGCATAAATAAATTGCTTTGTTTTGTTTTCTTTTTGTTTCTTCGCACTTCGTTCTCCTCTCGTTCTTTTTGCTCTCATCTCTCTCAAATTAAGTCCGCGCGCAATTTCTAACCGGCCGATTTTGATTAACATCTAATCGCTCGTCACGCTCGATTTTCGTCGCCGACGTCTATCGCCGTGACGCAACCACATTTTTGACTCTTGCCAACCTGTATGAATGGCAAGTTCGATTAGATATCAGTGAAACTGTCGTATGGAATAAAAGCGTGAGAATTTATTGTCCAGCGTTTTGTCCTCCGGCGAGCTATTTATACGCAAAAGCTGGCTCGTTGACTCTTATCTGTGGTGTTTTAGATTCAAAGTTGTGGACGCTGCGGCAGTAGAGTTTGAGTTCTTTATCAAAAATTAATTACGTCGTGAGATTGGTCGGCGATTAGTTCACACCTTGGGATCTGAGATTTTGGGAAAGTATGGTTTAATTCACGGACATGGTAATACATTGACTCGAAATTTCGAAATAACGAAGATTCCACATACGAGCCGGAACATCATGCATATTGAAAGAATGGTCACGGAGACGAGAGTCGTTCTCGCAGAACGCAAAATTAGTATTGACGCTATAAATCCAAATGGGATTTTGAGCTCGTTCGCCAGATGTCACGTAACTTACCAAGATCGAATCTCCTCCCAGCAGATCGTTTTTACGGTCGCAACGACCCCATCCACCGACGACCGATTATGCCGAGCATCAGGAAGTAGCGCTCTCCTGCAATAAAAATATATATATTCCTCCTTACTTATTCATTATGGTTTATACATGATCGCATTTACACGCAGTTTCACGAAACAATTGATCCCGACGTAAGAACATCATTAATACGCGTGAAGAATAAATTATATTCTTCATCATGAAAGAACGATGTTATTTTCTTCACGCACGCTTAAAAGAAATTTGTTGAACTTATACAGTACATTTTTATAAATAATGAAAAAAAATTGTTTGCGCCGAAAAAAAAAATATGTATATACTCTAACTTTTTATGGTGCAAAACGTACAGCAAAGGAGTATAAGAGTAGTTTTCTTCTCTAGGGTTCAAAACGTAATAAAACTCAGTTTTCTTCCCTTGAAGGAAAAATGTACTTTTATTTTCACAAAATAAAAGTGTATGTAGAAAAAAAATCAAAAATATTTGCATGTATTTACAGTTATATAAAAGTTACATCGTTAGCATTTCTACTAGTAATATACAATTGTACACAATGTTTCAAATAATAGTGAAATTTATTTGGATGCTAAATTTCTTTTTTTTTAATCATATATTGTCAAAACGGTAATGTGTTTGATCAGATAAAAAGTCGTGTATGAAAAAATGTTGATTTTTGTTCGGCGATTACAGTGGGAGAGGCATGCGTGTGTAAGAGGAATAAATTAGTGAAAAGAGGATGAACAACAGCGGCGTTTTGGAAAAAAGCGCAAGACAACAGGTACAATGAATCTGCTAAAAGGACGAAGGTCCATGAGTCAGAGTTGAGGGCAGCACGGTTGACGCGGGGAGGGTGAGGTTGAACAAGGGAAGAAGAAGAAGGATAACCTGGCAGATGACACGGGATTCCTGTAACGGCTGGATACTACGTCACTTTCTTTTTCATTCTTTTTACTAGTCGTTGTGTCGCTCGCCATCCACGTAAACGCTTTAATGTTTTCAAGCGGCGTGCAAGACGATTCCTTCTCGCTTTACGGAATCCTGCAAGAGCGCCAACAATCCCGGCCTTCGGATTCGGATTAATGCAAATAAAGCCAGACGATTCGTTAATGACATCTATTCCATTCTAATTTGTCGCGCTTACATTTTTGCGCAATTTATGGTATCTGACTAGAAAAAGTTAGCTCTAGAAAAAAAAAAAAAAATAGATTGCCGGAGAAAAGCTTTTCCTAGTAAACAAGTGCTTCAAAGCAATAGCTAGAAAAGTTAGTCTCTAGCAAAAGCGTTCGAGTGAAGGTAGAAAAAAGGCTTGCAAAAAGTGCACTGCTATGGAATCGCAATTTGCAGATAGATTTGTCACTAAGGAAAAATTTCTCGGATAGTTAAAATAAATTTTTACAGCTCGATTAAGTGTAACTTTTTGCGCGAGAAAAAACTGGTGAAAATCGAACTATACTGTCGAATGAATAATCCCTTCTGGCCATTTTTCGGACATATTTCTTATTGGTTACATAATTTATACTACGGTCGTTGGCATCTCCAACATGGAAGTTCTCATCGAATTTTGACGGTGTCCGTGCCTATTAATAGACTTCAGCTAATCAATTTATAAGCTTTGAGATTGTCATGAATAGCCGAAGTTACTGACCTCCATCTTTCGGTCAAGATTATCACGAGTTTGCCGATATTAATATTCAACCTTACGACTTGGCGCGCTAAATTTGTTATAACCTTATCAAATGTCGCATCCATTTTAACATGGATTGTGCGCGTTTTTTCGGAGATCTAAGATTGAAACACGAAATTTGCATATTGGCGCAATTCGTGCGAAGGAAATTGCTAGACTCATCAACTGTGAAAACAAAGATGACATAACGCAGATTACATGAAAATGTAATGAGACAGGTAGGGAAATAATAACGCTAAGAAAAAAATGGAAAAAATGACGGAGCTCAAAACTCGGCTCGCCGACATTCACACGATCGGCTGAACTGAAGCAATGGCGCGCGTGTGTGTTGGTGCACGGTGGCGGTGCAAAGTGCGATGGAACGGGGAATCAAGTAAGAAGTCGGTGCAAGCGAGATGAACGGTCTGCGCAAGAAAAAGAAAGACAGCCGCAGGAACGAGGTGAGACAAAGAGCGGGAGAGAGATAAGGCGAATAGCCGGGCTGGACCGGGCCGGGCCGGGAAGGGCCGACCCGGGGAACGGGTCTGCTGCGTGTTGGTCAGGTGGTTCGCAAGGACGCGGCAGGCCGTTCACCCGTTCACCCGCTCTGCCGCTCGGACTCCATCGGCGTCGCGCAAACGCTTCATCTGTCTCCCGCTCACCAGCATCTCCTTCTCTTTTCGAGCCCGTACAGCGTGCATTACGATCGGATGTTGCAATTTCTCGCTAACAATGATGTATGTGCCCAAAAAAGGGTACTCACTTCTATGCAAACCCATTTTACACGCGCAATGTAACAGCAAAGAGTTCATTTTACAATTGCTCTTGTAGATTCATCCACATATGCAAAATAGCTGATTGCTGTTCTGTGCGAAGCCGATATTATTTTGTTTAGTTATATTAACGAATGCATACATAAGTAAACATTAGACATTTCCTTTTGGAATTAGATAACATTTCGCATTTCGAGCTGAATATAACGCTTGACTATTTGCCAATTTGTAACGTGTCAAATTTAGCAAGTTGTAATATAATATAATACGTGGTAAATACGTAAATAGTTGGTTTCCAATGTTCATTTTCTTTCCGGCGATTTTGTTTTCAATGCTCATTTTCGCTCGAAAATTATGCATAAAAAATATATTATGCGAACATGAAATGTCATTTCAACAAATTGTGAAATTGTAAAAGACTGTAATCATGAGATAAAAAATGAAACAAAGAAACTTCCCTTTTCTCAGCGATAAGTTATGTGTCAATAAAAGCATACGCTTCATGCATTATTCAACGACATTCGATTATAGTGTTTGTTTTACTTTTCAAATAGATCGCAGATAATATAATAAATCGAATTCTCATTCATGAAAAGGTTTTTATCCAGACAAACGGATTGTATGACGAAATAAGCCGAATGAAAAAAGTGATTATTCTAATAATCGAAATTACACAAAACTGTTCGCCTATCAACCAATCGTAGTCTGCGCCGTCGAAATGGAATTCCGATTTCAATGCGTTACAAAACACTCGTCCCTTTCTAGATTCAATGAACGAATTCACACTGCGTAATTTATTGGCTGTGAATTAACATTTCTAGAAAATGCCTTGAAAATGTTGAGAAAAAAACTACGTTGATTGATACGATGTTATGCATATATTCAGGGAAATTTCGGATTTAGGTTAATGTGTCATAACGAAATTACAGAGTTCATTGATCGATTGGGAATTTTGTTTTCGTTGCGATAAAGTCATAAATCCTAATTTGAAAGCATCGCTCTTTTTAACTTCATTTCTAGACATTTCAAGTCAAAAACAAGTACAAATTAATTTTTCATGTTGCTCCAGAAAAATATCTTCTAACAAATTTGTATTCAATATAGAGAAAAGTACGCCATCTACTTTCATAATATTTTTCTGAAATAATGTTACATTTTGGACTACATGAAACTATTTCGTATTATTTTTCTACAAATGATCTTTGCTCTTGCGGAAAAACTTGTTCTTCAAAGAAAGCTGGCTTATCACAATACACCATCAAGACTTTTTCTATTGAATTTTCGCTACAAAGAATTCGGTGTAATTTCGGGGTTTCGATAATTTTCTCGTCGACGTCTCGCGTCGAAAGTTGGAGGCAATTCATCAAGGTCAATTGGCAGCACGTCGAACGCAAGGGTACTTCATCCGGTTATTCTTTCTTTTTCTCCGCGCGCGTCGAGTTGTTTTCTTTTTCTTTCTCAGGCGCGAGAGACGTGGGCAAAATAATAGGAGTCAAATAGCAGAAGGGGGCAAAGGATGCAGCAAGCTCTCCCGCAGGGAACTAATAACTGGGTTTCGTCAAGGGTGCGTCGACTCTACGCGCGCGTGCACGCTGTCACCTGCACACACTAATCCAGCTACCTGCGTCGCAACTGTTATTAGCTTTTTTCGATAATACGCGTCCTGTCATGGCCAGAAAGCAGAACATTGTCCCCAAGAAAGTGCGTGGATCCCTTTTTTAACTGCTATTCCATGCTCTCCTTTGATATCAGAAGACCTTCGAACTTTATCCCCCTCGAAAGTTTGTTAAAGCACAATTTTTTCATTTACCATCCAATCGCAAATATTTTTTGTACAGCGATTTATCGCGAGTGAACCATTGTTTACCCCAATTTTTCATGCCATTTCTCTTTATTTTTTTTTCTTTTTTCATCACAAAGACTCAACTTTTGAGGTTATGTATAAGTATACAAAACAATCATATTTATATAATTCATATTTTGTTTTATGTAATAGTAGATAATCAGGAATACCGTGATTTTTCGAAAAAGAATCAATATATCAATATGCATTCATATCGTCCGTAATTATGCAATTATTGCCTAAGAAGTTGCTTCTGAATAGCGAGATCAAATTGAGACTGTTTGAGCGTGACAATTGATATCGATTGTCGTCTTGACTTCAAAGTCAAAAAACAATGACGCAGCTCGAGTCAAAGAGGGCGTTATGATCATTAATTAAGGGAACGAACAAACAAAGAAAGCGAAAAAGTAGAAGGACAATGTAAATTAAAACGTGCCGATATAACGAACAAACCGCGACGTTAATAATGTTAG
This sequence comes from Psix sp. ZL-2020, assembly GCA_022817045.1. Classification (NCBI taxonomy): domain Eukaryota; kingdom Metazoa; phylum Arthropoda; class Insecta; order Hymenoptera; family Scelionidae; genus Psix; species Psix sp. ZL-2020. The sequence goes on along the minus strand of JABFQD010003984.1, from coordinate 6,370 downwards.
CTCGAGTGGCACTTGGACGGAGCCTGGTGCTTATCACTGGCCTTATCGCAGAGGTTCCCAGCATCGCGACACCGCGCGTGAACGACGCCCCTGTGGCGCAGCGCGTAACGCAATTACGATTGTTGTTTGAATGAACAATCAAGCGCCCTCAAAGCGCGCCCCAATCATTCAATTTCTGTTCAATCGTCCTCCGACGTCGTCCTCGAGAACCGCCGTTGCATCCAGTCAAAGCTCTCCAACACAATAGGCGCTGAGGGGACGCACATTGTGTCCCGCGCGCGTTGGACCTTCCTTTTTCTTGCGAGACGGCAGGCGTTATTCGATTGACAAATAATGCGATTTGCATATTGCGAGATGACGGGAGTTATTCAATTTTCACAGGACGGTGTTGGCTAATGGTTAGGAACACTTCACAGTCGTGGACGTATTTCGATTCTTTACTTCAAGGACTGTGGGAATCTAATTGACAAACATTTTTTGGTTTATTCAGTTTTTTGATTCAAAACACTTGACTTAAAACCATTCTAAGAATTAAATTTATAATAAAACTAAAGTGTTTTGACTCGTAACGAATACAAAATCATGAAACACGCTTGCCCAAATGCTATTTTTGGTGCATGGAAAGTGACTATTTTCTGCCCGAGAACAGAAATTGTTGTATTACCGTAATTAGAAATTTTTGCAAAATGCTGTATATAAAAATCTTGTTATTTTAGATATGACATTATTGTATAACAACTGTTTTTGATAAACATTTAATCAATTTTATCAAATTCTGTATTAGATCATGCTTTATATTTATACTGTGTTAATTTATTTACCGTACACTAAGCTTTGTCACACTACGATTATTTACCTCTCATTAAGTTTTGTTGATTACTTTCTTATATATTTCGTTGCATCTCTCTTACACGAAAAGTAACAAAAAGCTGTGTCTTTGAATAGTTAATAATTGAAAATCGATTATCCGATCGTGTCTAGAAACGTAGAGGTGTGTGGGAGAATAAGTTTGAGTTGTCTCGCAAGCATACACACAAGTCGAACGTGTCAATACTGACTCGACGAACAGTGGGAGAGCGCAAAACTAATGATTTGCTTAGTTAATATTTGCGCAGCCATACGTTCTTTTTCCCAATTTGCTTCCTAAATCGAGGATGAGCCATTGTCGCTGACTTCTTGAGTGATTAACATAACAATGCAAACACAATGACACGACCACTTGACGGTCAGGTTTTTGTTTGACCAAGTGAAAATGCCGCCGCCTTTGGACGTGCAGGACACAATGCGCGTTTTCTAATGCAATTAGTATTGCCGCGTGAATTTCGCGACCTTGAAAAATTATGCAAAATGATGATCGCTGAGGCGGACGTGCGAAAACGACTTTTGCGAAAACACATTGATTCCTTCGAATTTCTGTTTACTAAAATGCGCAAAAATTCATTATCTCTACAAGCGGTTCTTTCATCATCTGTACAAATGAAGTTCTATTTGAATTCGGCGCCGAAATTCCAATATCTATATAAGAGCCATTCGTGTGTATAGGAGGAAAACGACTTTTGCGAGACCGAAATATTGCACAGACAACACTATCCGTAAATCATTCAAATAAAAGGATCGTTTTTGCGTCGATACATAAACAGTGTAGAAACGCCAGGGAAAGAAGTATTGCGACTGAAATCAAAGGACAGTTTTTTCTTGCGTTGAATGCTTGTGCGAACAACAGGGCATCGGAAATTTCTCATTTCCACATAATTAATTTACAATGAACCGGACGGAGGGGCAGCCAGAACCCACAGTTACTTATGGCTTCAAATTCTTCTCCGAGTTCGACCGAGCTTCTTTTAATTGAGCCTCTTAGGACCGATTTTCTATAGAAATAGAGATCACTGCTGACAGATAGTGATGTATTGACGGAAGCAACGATTGGTTCGTTTGGAAAAGTTCGCATTTTATGTTCCTCAGACAAAACACCAGACGAAGAATAATATCGAGACGTGTTTACGTGGCTAATTACCTTTCTAGTTCTGCTATTTAAATATAGGTTGAAGAAAAAGAGTTCGTGGGGAAAGATGTGTTAGAGGTTGTATGGCACTTGGTGGTGCGAGTCGAGGGTGGATTTTCCGTCGATATAGTCGGGTAATTGGCGACGCTGCGAACACCCTGACTCGTACCTCCGAGACACGTGTATTATGGCAGATGCCGACTCTTGATCGTAAAAAGTAATTGAAAATGCGATGTAAGCGAAGAGAAAAACTCCGCGCCGGATACAAGCCGGAAAGTGACAATCACGTGGGATGAATTGAAACGGAACTCTTTCTCGCAGTAGACGACTAGGACGATCTCATGGGTTACATCACATAACTTTTCCCTCAGAGGGAATCATTTTTTGAACTAAGATATCAAATTTGTTGGTTGGTTTTATATCAATTTGAGAAAAAATGATTTATTTGTTTTTGAGTTTTCTTATTACGTAATTTATAAAATACTTTAAACTGTAAGATTCGTTTCATAATAATTATGTAAATGTAAGAATTCCATTATTTACAATTACATACGGAAAGATATAAATAAATATTTAAATTGAATCAAAATGTTTAATATTCTTATTAGATCGAAGTAATTTTTATTTTCTAATTTCTTCTTTCTTAAAATAGAAATATCATACCACCCATAGTGTTTACTAAAATGGAATTTCGGTGTGCTAAAAATAAGTGTATGTCAAGTGTTAGCATGATTAAGTGATATTGAAGAAAATTAATTAATTTTCTTCAATCAAAGATCTCGTTAGGAGGGAAGTAATGTGGGGGTCCTGAAAAATATTGTATTGATAAAGTGTGTTTTGAAAAGTTAAGTGGCTATCTATCTTGTTTTGGAAAAAAAGGATCGGTCAATTAATCCCATGCAAAGGAACACCCACTTTTGTCCGATTGAGGAACATTTCTATTATGTTAGTTCTATTTATTACTTCCTTTTTTCCACTTTCTTTTGGCTCGCTAAATAAAAGGCCATAGAGTAAAGTCCTCGAGTCACCTTATTAGTCATTATTACTTTGCACTCGTGAAGGAGTCTGCCGAAGCGAGAGGGAGCTTAAACGGAATAACTCACAAATGCACGAGCAAGAATAGCGAAGGAACTTGAATGTAGCCTTTGAATGTATCTCGGGGGCTGCTTGTTTTGTGCGGACACACGTAATTATACACAGAACTCGAATTCATATATCTCTCTCGAATTACGTTCGTAAACACAACGACGTAATATTCCAGGAATATAAGAGAAATATCAGATGTTCCTGTGCACACATACACACATACAACAGTATTATGGAAATTATTTTGAACCAGCCACTTTTCGCGGTTTCATCGCAGCGCCAACTTATTCTATAATATCTAACTTGACGCGCGACGACGGTTCCAAAAAATATTGATACCGAGTGAGGTATTATTTTCCATGTTACAGTCCTCATCTACTTCTTTGTACTTTAACGCACAATATTTTTATCATGCAAAACCAACATCACATTATGATGCAAGCATGCGCAGTTCTGATAAGAAAAAAGAGCGATTTTCCTCTTAAAATATTCCACAAAGAACAAAAACGATCATGCAATTTAGAAACGAACAATAGCAATTTAGAAACAGCAAACTACAAAGTCGTTTTAATGTTTTATTTCATGTACGAGGTGCAATTTTTTTAGACGAAATAATTATATTTGTGGTTGCGGTGAAGTGAGTCAACACTCAATTATCAAAATACCGAATTTGCTACGATTAACGTTTTCTTCGTATGAGTGGAACATTGGACTCGTGTAAAGTTGGCACCACTCGTTGGACATGTCGTGGCCTTGAGGTAAAATGATACGATACTATTTTAATAAGTGAAGTTTAAGAATCCGCCGAGATGTTAAATTGAAAGAATAAATATTTGTCCAGAAAAAAGGTATAACCCCTCAGTACCCGAGCACATTTAGCCTGGGTCTTGAGGGGTTAAATCGGTTTTGCATCCGAAGGTCTTATTAAATTGGGAGGTGGAAAAGTTGGCAACAGGGTGAAAAGCAGCTCGTTACAAAATACTTTAATTAATGACTGCTCGTAACAAATTTACCTTTATTATTAGCACATTCACGGAGCGACGACGATGGCGGCAACGCCGCCGGTCGTATGTCTTATGTATATCCGCGCGATGGCCGCGCACAAAGCTCGGCATTGTGGGGCCTCATAAAAGGCGCTTGTTCTTCGCATGGAGCTTTAAATAATTCAATTCAACCGAATGCCTTTTTTCCAACAGTGTTCTCTTCTCTTCTTCCAGCCGCGCGGACAACATCCGCCACTATACGGATCTTTCCTCATTTACACCCCCGTCAATTGCCTTCTGCCACAACGAGAGAAAGACCCGCGAGAGGCTCATTGCGTCCTCGCCTTTTTTCCTCTCTCCGGCCACCTTTCTTCCTTCCTTTTTTTCGTCGTCTTGTTGTTGTTAATTTTAATTCCTACTCTCCTTTCTTTACGTCATGCGCCGTTGTGAATTCGCTCGTGTCAATTTCCGTACAATACTTCCTACTTTTGAACATTCTTTTTGACGGAATTACATCAATTAACCGGCCGGCTTTGTCCTGTCTTTTTAAATTAGTAATTATTTTTAGTGCCGGGCGTGTGTCATTCATCAAATGTGGCTACGCGACGTGCTGCCAATTATTAATATTTCTTTAGCGCCGAGCAGAATCAAAGGCATTGAGTACGTTTTCACTATCGGCTTACAAACGTATATACTTCTCGATCCTCATTTCATCTCGCTCCAGTCGGTTCGTTAATAAATAATATACCGCGTTTTTAATAACATTCAACAATGCACAGCCGGCATTCACTGATTAAATATTTCACGCTTCTGATCATCATTCTTATCTTCGTTATTAGCTTATTTACATTCACTTTTTATCCCAATCGCAACTTTAATTTCCAGCAAATGTAGTTCTCCTCTTTTTCATTTTTTCCTCTTCCCGTTGTATAGTAGCTCCAACAAAATAACTTAGCGCGAGGATGAATATCTGTTAGTAATCACTGGATCAACAGTGGTTCCAGCAGTCTAAGTGTAGGCGGAAAGGGTTGCAGCGAAACGCAAATGCGTTCGTCTGGCCTAATGATAACGCGTCACTGGAGTCGTTGCCCACACAAGGCAAACGTAATGAGTCATTGACACCTGTCCGTACGGATAGCTGTATTTACGTAATGCGATAATTGAAAAGTTACAGGTATTAATAACATAATGTATGATATAATTCAAATTGGAATGGCAATAAAAGAAGATTGGCTGCGTCAAGTTATTCGATATGAATCAACACCGCGTTTCGACTCTGCAAAAAAGTCTGCTGTTGCGAAATCGTATACCGTGTGTCGTTTCTTCGAATGTCGCCTAAAACCCGCACATTGTTTACGCCAGACATAAATTACCGGCGTGAAACAGCTGCGCGACGTATCGTTGATTCGATCTGGTTCAGTGGAAAATGTCAATTTTGTAATCGGCGAAAAAATGAACGGCTGCAAAAAATGAAAACAGCGCGCAAAAAGACCGAGTCCAAACAGTGCAAGAGATGTGCTCTAATCCAGTCTAACATGGACCGTCGGCATGTTTTTCATCGTTTGTTCCAAGTTTACATTTACGGAATGATTCCAACAGCCGCCGTCACCTGATCGTGTTCGAACATGCAGATGTTCGGTGATTACTTTCAGGGCAGTCGTCGCTGGTTGGTTGAGAACAATGTCGCCGCGCAGCGACTACTTATCATGACGCGCGCCAGTGCATCGGCTAGTCTTTTTTCCGCGCCGGCATCGCTCGTTGCCGATGGTAATTGGACGATAAACACTCGCGCTCCTACAAGAAAGTTTTGCGCAATAATGCGAACAATGGTCTTATTACACGGATCTCCGAGTAGGAAGTCGCCAGATGAAATGAGGATACGCAATTGGAGAGCGCTTATTTAGAGAAACCCAATGCGATGAATTTGTTTTGCTTTCAAGCGGAGAGAAATCGAACGGAATTTTTGCAAAATTACAATGTAAATTAGATGAACGCTTGATCTTTTTATCTTGTCAACTCGTAAGGATGAACAATCGAGAAAAAGCACAGGTGTATCGCACATTTTGTGCTCGCATTTTCTTTTGAGTTCCTTTATAAGGTTTTATGCCCGGCTTTATAAGTCATTATTATATGAATGTACATTACTCTCAATGATTTTTACACTTGATATCAATCATCAACAAATATAAATGTGTGGTATTTTTATGCTTCTTTCATGTATATTCTTTAGCTAACAGTTGGACAGCAATAACGGTATATCTATAGAACAGATATACTAATGTGTCTATCTTTACATTCC
>JABFQD010003983.1:0-12391 GCA_022817045.1 Psix sp. ZL-2020 | reverse complement strand
ATTATATAGTAAGATAAATACTTTTGAATAAATAATAAAACGCATTATATATATATTTATAATGTATATGAAATTATAAAAACACATCGTGATGTTACAATACTTTACAAAATTAAAAATCTTTAACTTGCATATTTATAATTATGTCTATTTATTAAACATAACTGACATGCAATTATAGATAATATCGACGCGTTATAGTAGTCTGATAATTAATTAGATAACTGGGTTCATAATTTTACTTTTTATCGGCATCCGAACTTTAGAGATAAACATACAACACATACCTTCAACAAATATTGATTAGTTAAAAGTTTGTTTCATACATTTTTGATAGAAAGCAATTTATTTTGAAAGAGGTGTATCTGGACACAAATCCCCAAAATAAACTTCAATTATTATTCATTAAGAAATGATAAGGATTATTAAAGAAATTAATAAATTAATTTCACCAATTTTAATTTCAATAAACCTATGCAAATATATATCATTTTTCTCTAGCACTTATTATTTATTTTATTTATTCTCTAGTCATTGTTTAAACTGAATTCCAGGTTTAAATAAAATACGCCATTCCTTCAGTCTTGAGAAAAGTTTATTCAAAAAATGTCTCCTCTTTATTATAAAATAGTGCATACATTATAAAATAATCTCAGATATTTTGACCGAGTTTTTTATATACATAAATGTGTATTAAAAAATAAAGATCACAAATTGTTAGACCGCATGTACACGAATATATCTGTCAGATTAATGTACCAACATTTAATATCGACCAGGAACGATGAAGAGTGCTCAGTTTACTCGGCTTAAAAGAAGTTTTGAAGCTTTCAATTAAAAATGTCATTTAATGAGAAGTTTTCAATTAAAAAATACGGCTTAATACTGAATACGTTAATACAAAATCTGCACTAGCTGGTTTAATTGACTTGGACGTTGTGTATGATACAGAACTAACTCGGCTAATGAAATCCAAAATCGTGTATATTGAATGTTACAGTTTAAATTTATCTGCAATTACCATGTATGTTATAAATTGTAACCGCTACTAGTTCATTATTTCATTTAATCGTATATACACCGTCGTAAATCGCTTTTCTCATTTATCTCGTGGCTAATTAAAATAACACGGCCCTAACCCTCATTTTCCGTGTACACCAAGTCGGTAAAAATGTGTCACACTATTACACGGGTGGTTTAAAAATTGCAACTCTTAGCAGCGCTGCAATTTGGTCAACTTGACAAGAATGTAATTTATCTACCATCTAATCTCTATGATCTATAACCCCTATAAAATAGTTTAATGAGACGCCACTTTATCGCGTCAAGGTACAAGATCACGTAACTGAAAAGAACACCGTGGCAATAACAACAGCATCCCGATCTCAGTAGCTACCCCGACAGCGCTCGACAAAATCTGAATTTCCAATGGACAACCACCCGAAAGCAGTGTTCGTTCGATTTTTTTTTGTTCCTCTTCGATGATTTATGACTCCTCGGAAGACTGAAAAAATTTGCGTGAAAATATTCTGTGAGCAAGAATAAAATGAAAGAAACGTGTTCATAAATTTCGAAAGCTCATAAATTTTCTATGAAACTGTTGCAGAGCCAAGTTTGAAGTTGGTGGGGCGATGTCCGGCGTACAAGGAACAGAACATATGTCCGGCCCGTGCAGCAGATTGTAAAAATGATTACGATTGTCAAGCACCGAGCGAGCGTTGCTGCAATACTGCCTGCGGCCTACGGTGCGTGTCTGGAGAACTAACTGGATGTGAGCAACTGGCTCTAGCTGCGACCAGACGTTCGCGCGCTTTGGGGCCGAAGGGCCCACGCCAGCTGGTACCCCGCTGCAACAACGTCACCGGCGAGTTCGAAAAAATTCAGTGTGATGCACTCAACCAAACTTGCTGGTGCGTTAATGAGTTTGGCGAAGAGATCGCCGGCACCCGCGCAACCGACGAACACCTCATCGACTGCGACAATCCAAAACCATGCCCGGCCCACAATTGCCGCATGCTCTGTCCCCTAGGATTTGAGGTGCGCTCAGAAACATTTACCTAATTGCATCTAAAAACCAATCCACGTCTCGGCTTCTGTTTGAGTTCTTCGACTGGTCTCCTTAAAGTTATTATCACGATCACAATATACGTTCTAATGTACCTGTTTTTACAATAATCTCATTAACATTTTAATGCAGCTGCCAACTAGGCAAATATCAAATGCACTTTAAGGGAATTCCGTTTGTAGTTTATAATTTCATTTCACTGAGATAGTAATGTCTTATTTTATCATTGAAAATGTCTTTATCACATTTTTATGTGTTTTGACAAGAGAAAAGCTGCAAGATGTCTCATTATACATGATCCTGATAGTTCTTATCGATTCGATTCGCTAACCGCAAGTTTCGGCTATTATATTTTCATTCAACTCTAATGCGTGTCGTACATTTTTCAGAAGATAAGAACAGGAATAAGAACAAAGAATGAGGTTTATGGCTTATGTATGAATTTAAATTAGTATTAATATATCTTTGTTTACAACGATAAGCACGCTACACAGTTTACATCAGATAAATATTTAATTATTGACGAACGCGAAGGTGGAAATCGCGTCATAAGAAATTTCAATAACTTTACGGATTCTTAATGCTAGATATAAACTTTGTCTTACTTTCAAAATGTAATAATCACTTCAAGCTAATGGTTATCATGTGTGATTTATAGTCATAGAGCCCATTCTATTGCTACTTACATCGAATTAAAAAATAATCTTAAACAAACATGACATTTATAAAAATTTTCAACTGTAATGAATTTCGCTAAGATAGTATCAAACAATTTGCAAACGGCTCAATATTAATACATTACAAGCGACAGATAAACGGATGCTGAACATTTAACGAAGTATTTACATTTACATTGACTTTACTTTGGTCCAGTAATGGCGCCATTAATTGGCAAAATGCTGGCGACTTTATTGTCTCAATATTGACAACTTGTTATTAACATTGTTGTACGAAAAAAAATAATCATTTTATTATATCAAATTTACATATATTTTTATATTTAATCAAAATGAATTGATAGATCTTACTTTATTTTGAAATATAAAGTTCGTTGCCTAGAAAAGCGTTCTCGAAATGATAGTCTATGTTTTTGTCCTCTAATCTATAGACCATTTAAAATAAATATTAATAATTCGTTATCGATTGTCAGATAAAATTTATCTAAAAATCTGATGTTTAGGAATGTTTAGGATCAAAAGAATTGAAAAAATCTCGAAACATGTTATTAAATTATAATAATGTATGGTAATAAAAAGTAGAGACATTAAATATTAATTTTATGTTTTATTTTCTGTACTTTACACAAATTTTACGCTGATATAACATTGGAAATGTATTGCACGATTACCGTCTGCCAACATTGAGTCATTAATGAGTAAACTGTTATTCCACAAACATTATTGTACTAAATACTAACAAGACATTACTGGTATAGTACTGGCAGACGACTGTCGTCTGTCAATATTGCGTCATTAATGGTTTGGTTGTCATACCGACACACCACCGAAAACTATTAACGAAACATGAATAGTATACAACTATAAATGATGGTTATCTGTTAGTATTAGGAAATGAATGAACAAGTTGTTCATTCATGTTCCTGGGATGTTTTTAGTTACAGAATTACTAATGTTTTATTTGTTCATTTGCATCGCGATTTTTTCATTTGTTAAAAGTTTAATAATATTCTTAGTCCTTTTATGATTAATAATTTTGTATATTAATTGTAATATAACATCTTATCTCAACTTTATGATCATTATTATTATTATTGTTGTTCTTTTTTTCGTTATTATTTTATTTATTCAGCACAAAACTACTAAACTTATTTGTTGTTACTGAATTCGCCATAACAGTCGAGTTTCAAATAATGTTATTTTAAATTAAAAAATGAAATATATAACTCTCACTAATGAAATGATCAAAATATTAAATTATTAGGTCATTAAAATATTAAATATATCTTATAAAATATAAATATTATTATAATAAAATACGTACTAAAGATATTAAATGAAATAATTTCACTGGAAATTCACAGTTAATGGTTTTAATATTTTTCAATTAAAAAAATAAATTCATTGCGACAATATATTTGTTAAAATTATAAATTCATATAAATAAAACTTCATTAATAAATATAAAAACATTTTACGGAAAAAATTTAACACATATGCAATATTGAAACAATAATAAGGAAATACTAAAGAACAGAATATTCGGTGTAACTTTTTTACTATCCACAAAGTAATGTCAATAAAAGATAAAAACTTTGTATGTGAGTTCGTTAAGAATAATACGATGTTGACTTAGAAAAGTTGTCGTAATTAGTGCGATAAGAAGATACGTTACGAAAAACATTGTACAGATTCAAATAATTAGAATTAGTATCTCAAATTTGCATTTTCAAACACACAAGATCCACCTTTTTACTGACTCGGAATAAAAACTTAAAATTGTAATTTAATAATATTAATTTAACGAAAAACATTATACGACGTTAAACTTCAATAAAACGGATAATTGTTTTTTATATAAAATCAATCAGCACAGGAATGCAAATAATTCGCACATACTGAAACTCCAATAAAACGTGTGCGAATCCACAGTAATTCGATTGAAAATTAAATTCCAGGTTAATCCGAGAACGGGATGTCGGATGTGCGAATGCAGAGACCCTTGTCGCGACATAACTTGTCCAGGCTCTAGTCAAACTTGCGAGCTCATAGATTTGCCATGTGCTCGACCCCCGTGCCCTCCGATTCCAAGTTGTCGCAAAGCAAAATCATTATCAGCAATATGTCCTGTGGGAGAGCCGTTGCAAATTACCGATTCACCTAGGCCGTTCCTGTGTGGAAGTACACCCGGTAAACCGACATGTCCACCCACGTACAGTTGTCACGTCGAACCACAGCAAGAATATGGAGTCTGTTGCCCTGCGAGCATAAACTTACAAAGAGTAGGCACGTGTCCAACACAAGAGTCTCCAATTTGCGGAACCCGATGTCAGTTTGACCTTCAGTGTCCAGCACCAATGAAATGTTGCTCCAATAACAAGTGCGGAGAAGAAGGTGGTTTTTGCACAACCCCAACAGACTTGAGCCCTTGTCATCAAAATAAAATGCTGGCTGAGCTATTGAGTGTCTCTGAAAAACAAGGCCGCGGGTATATTCCCCAGTGCGATAAAGGTAGGCGTTTGAATAATCTTTCAAAAGGACTTAAAAAAGAGTTGAATGCATAAGAATTTGTTTTGACTTAGATGGAGATTACGAGCCACGACAATGTTCGAGAAATGGTCTTGTGTGTTGGTGTGTTTATCCAGATGGTAAAAAGATAGCTGGTTCGATGGGACCATCGCAGAATGTCGAATGCAAAAATTTGTCACAGGGAAGATCAATCCCAGCGAGCTGTGACGTTCAACATTGTGCACAAGTTTGTCAATATGGGTTCAAGATTGATGAAGCCGGTTGTCCAACATGCGAGTGTGATAATCCTTGCGAAGGGTAGAGTACAAATTTAAAGAAACATATTTCAAGTGTATTATAAATGTAATGTATATTAATATAAATTCCCATGCTTTATAGGTACAAGTGCCCAGTAGGACAGGAATGCGTATTACAGCGAGAAGAAGGATGTACAGACTTTCTTTGCACGACCAAACCAGAATGTAGAAGTAGAACGACATATCAGAGTCCCTGTACTTCAGGAGCTCCTTTAAGTGATGGAGATGGAAATGCAGTAACATGCACCAGCAATTCAACTTGTCCTGAAAGTCATCTTTGCACACCTGTCCCAGAAGCTGGGCAGTCCGTATGTTGTTCTACGAATCAATCTACGAAAACACCTACAAGTAAGATTTATTTCTTAGAAAGACTGTCAATTAATTACCTGATAATTTTATAAATTATTTTTTATTTCAGTGTGCGAATATCTACGAGATTTCAATGATCGTATGGAGGGAACCAGAGAAGGAATGACGTCAGCGATTCCTCCTCCTCAATGCTTAGAAGATGGTTCTTTCAACCCGATCCAATGTCATAATGGTGCTTGCACTTGCGTGAATGAATACGGGATTCCACTGAAAAGCAATATTAATTCAAACAGTACAGATTGTTCTCAGTCCCGTAAGTTATCCAGTAACTGTGACAATTTCAATTGCGACCTTGTGTGTCCTTATGGTTACGAACTAGACTTAAATGATTGTCAATTGTGTCGATGTCATGAACCGTGTAAAGACGTTGCATGTAAATCTGATGAATCTTGCACCATGGTGGATGTCAACTGCGGACCAGACACATACTGTCCACCAGTACCAGCTTGTCTTCTAACCAAACCAGGACAATGTCCCTACCTTGTGCCAAGTTCTTCCAGTTGTGAAGTCCAATGTAGCAACGATCAAGAATGTTCTGGAGGAGACAAGTGTTGCTCCACAGGATGTGGTACCCAGTGTATTGCTCCAGTTGTAGCAACAGCCTGTCAACATGCTAGAGCCGTTGCTGAACATACCGCAAGAGAATCTGGTGAACCAGCTAGACGCAGCTACATTCCAAAGTGCGATGCAACTGGTGCCTTCGAACCAGTGCAGTGTCATTCTGGAATGTGTTGGTGCGTGGACTCGGAAGGTCGCGAGATTGCAGGAACCCGGGTCATCGAAGGTTTGACTCCTAAGTGCAACATGCCGCAGATCTGTCCAATAATCAAATGTGACTTAGAATGTCATGACGGATTTGAACTTGATCCTGCAACTGGATGTCCTAAGTGTTCCTGCCGGGACCCCTGTAAAAGTGTCACTTGTCGGGGAGAGAATGAAATTTGTAGGATGGTTGAAGTTGCCTGCAGTGAGTCCCCTTGCCCGCCTGTACCTGTATGTCTTCCAAAAAAAGAAAACCCATGCCCTAATGGATCTCCGTTATTAGACAGCAATGGCGCTCTCGCTATCTGTGGACCTCGAGGAACGCACTGTCCTTCTACGCATAAATGCGAACTTTCGCCTCTCAATGAATATGCAATGTGTTGTCCGAAACCTCGTGACGTATGCTTTGCCCCGCCCCGTTTCATTCCATGCAACAGCAGCATTGTTTCGACGGAAAAGTGGTATTTCGATCCGGAAATTAACGAATGCAAAAATACAACTGAATGCATGATGGGACACAATTACTTTTCTAGCAAAATGGCTTGTAACTCAGTCTGTCCCGTTCTTTCGCAATGCGAAGCATTGAGGGAAAAAAATCTGAAAACCTCACAAAGACTTAAACAGCCGACTTTCTTGCCAAGGTGATTATTTGATCATAATATTATTTAAAACCATTGAATGATATCTTAGTTTCGATAATAAACGAATATCCTTTATTTACAGATGCGACTCAGAAACCGGTACGTGGGAACCAGTCCAGTGTTTGGAACATGTAAAGGTGTGTTGGTGCGTCAACAGAAAAGGAGAGCCACTTAAAGGATCGTTGACTCGAGGTCCGGAACCCAAATGTAATTTTCGACAGGCCAGACGTGGTCGGGGACCCATCGACAAAGAAACGGAAATGGAAATGAATTTCATAAAGAATGCAGTTTTGGGTTTAACTCCGAAACCCAAAAGGGTCGACGAAATTTTTGGAACGAGGTGTCGTATAATGCGAGAAAGAGGTCACGTGCCGGCAATCTGTGACAGATACGGGAGATTCGAGCCCACGCAGTGTGCAGGCAATACCTGTTGGTGCGTCGATGAGGCGGGCAACCAGTTAGTCGGCTCAAAACCGTTCTTCAAAGGAACCAACATTTGTCGTAAGTTCTGGAGCTTAGCTCGACTCCAATTTAGCCGAACATAAATAGTTTCATTGATCCGCGGAACACTCATTTATATTCGCATCGACTACTTAAATTTTGTGATATTAATCCTTTCAGTGCCGATGCCAATAGAAGCTGTCGAGGTGACTCTTCGTTTTCCTGGGCGCTTTTCAAAAGACGACGAGCTCCACCTCGTGTCCGCAGCAGACGATTTTCTCCGTGATATAGGAGCCAGAGTGAAGGACGGTGTGGACGTGCAAATCAGCCAAGATTCGGCCATAATCGACTTTCAAATAGTCGGTTCTAATAAGATCGACATAGCATTCTATCTCGAAGAATTAACGAGACTCCAACAATTAATTATTCTCGATTACGTGGCGGATGCAACGACGTCCCGGTTCACTCACAGAACTCCGGCGCGAACAACTCAGAATCGAATTATCGCATTGGAACAAAGGGAAGTCCTTACGGAAATACATGCTCCGTTTTATCAGACGGCAACTCTTGTGATTGGGGCGGCGAGCACTTTCGTGATTTGCTGTCTTGTAATTATTTTAATGATTTATCGTAAAAAGGTAAGCTGTCGTATTGGTTATTGATTTCAGATAAACTTCAATTCTTGTCCTACAATAATAATCATAATGATCACTTTTCAGATAAGAGCCAAAGACGATTACGCGAAGTCATTGCCAATAGATCGTCACTTCCTCTCCGAGTGTCATTCGCCTGTTTATGTGATTTCCGGATCCGACAATGATGAGAAGAATGCATGCGAGAGGCATATTTCGAATTACGTCACGGAAACAGATGCTGCGAAGAAAATTCCAGAACGAAATTCGTTCACGTACGCATCCCCAGGATACACAAAACGTTGATTTGACAACAAAAGTCAACGCTTGTCTTTTGTACTTAATTGAATCGTAATCGAAATCAGTGTTTCGTTTTCGTGTACACATAAATTAACCTCGCGAGTGATTGTTCATTGAAGCGGCTGAATTCACTCGACAAATAAGTCTAACTGCGACTTTGAAGGAAAAACGCCGTTCTGAAAATGAATTTTGCATAATCGTCAACAGTATTCTTCTAATCGTAATTAACACTCTACTATCCTTTTCAAATAATCATCAATTCATAATGACTGATACTCCGCAAACGCAACTACGTAGCATACAATTAATTGATTGCATTGCATTTAATTTTTGTACGTTTTTATACGAAGTGACACGTGCATGTGTATAAAAAATATAGTAGAACTTGACCGTGCATTCTTTAAACGTGAATACTCATTCGTGCCGGGGATGCGGTTTGTTGATAACTTTTAAAGATGTACGGTTCGATTCTAATTAGTCTTGTTATGGAAGTTAATTTATTTATTTATTTGTATCATCTTTAGCATTAGCTGTATGTAAAATAATATATCAAAACAAAAGTAGACAACTGCTATTTAATGACGCCTCCTCCTCTTCAGTTTAGTTAAGTTAAAAATATAAAAATCAATATTACACAGTCAGAGGATGCACAGACGGATCAAGGATTCATGTAGCATAATATTAGCGTGAATAGTTAATTCATGCTGCAGAATTTGATTTCCAAATCTAAACAATTTGATCGGCCCATTTTAACCTGTCATAATTAGAATTATATTTCAATTAAACGTCTATCTTGTTATGTTACGAACTAAATAATAATTACAAGTCAATCAAATTAATAGCTTCATTGATGCCAAATTAAGTTTAATTTACATACACCTACGACTGTTTTTCATTTCAGTTAATGATTTTATCGATATGAAAGCATAATTACTTTTCCATACAAACTCTCTTCTTTAAAATAAATTCTAGGTAAATAACACTCGCGGTTCTATCCGAAGCCAGAATCCTCCCTCAGCAAAAGGCACAAAACTCGCCCTTGAATATTCGAATGGCATCTTCATTCTTGAACTAAGCTTCAAATGACATTTCAAGAGGAAGTAATAAAATGCGACTTTCATCTCCAACATCGCGAATCGGTTTGCGATGCAAATGCGTGGTCCTATACCAAAAGGTACAAAAGTCATGTCACTAGCTGACACCTTTTTGTTTAAAAACCTCTCTGGCTTGAACTTTTCTGGTTCTGCATGGTATTTGGGATCATGGTGTAAATTGTATATAGGAAACCAAACGTTCATTCCTGGTTTAAGGAGGTACGGTTTGAGACCAGGTAAGACAGGAGGTAGTTCGAAAGGTTCGGTACAGTCTCGTTCTGTAACCAAAGCCGGTGATTCTAACCTCAAAGTCTCATTGAGCACCGCTTCCAAATACTCCATACTGTTAATATCCTCATAGGTTGGCTCACCGTTGGAATTTTCCCAGACCAAATCAATCTCTGCTTGGAGTTTTCCATAGACATCCGGATGCGTGACCAATAGGTAAGCAATAAAACACATAGCTGTAGAAGTGGTATCAAACCCAGCAAAAAAGAAACCAACTGCTTGCGCCGCCATGTCTTCTTCAGACAACTCGTTTTCCTTGCCCCTGGTTTCCATCATCAGCTGCACCATATCTGGACGTATGATATTTTCCTCGTCTCTTACTCGTATCGTTTTCTTTACAACGTTTGTAAAAAAAATGCTCATCTTATCTGGAATCAGTTTGATCCCCAGCCACTTGGTGAGGTGTGGGAAATTCCTCGTTAAAAAAAACTTCAAAGACAAAAACCCTTCAAAATTAGTGGTTTTCCTCCCGAGGACGTAGAAATCGTTGTTCGGATACTTCATCGAATTGATTTTGATACCAAAGGCACAAGAAGCGATAACATCATTCGCATACCTGGTAAAAATATCTTTCAAGTTGACCACTTGATTAGCCATCGAGTCGTTGATATGATCAACAAAATCAATAGCGCACTCCGACATCAGACCGAACATGTTTTTCATCTTCTTGGAGGTGAACGAAGGACTCAGTGTGGCCCTAGTCTTTTGCCAGCGCTGGCCCTTAAGCTGGAACAAACCTCGGCCTAAAAAAGGCTCGCAATTCTCATCAACGAACCCTCTTCGGTTCAAGAAGATATCAGCATTCTTAATAACCATATTTTTAATGAGCTCCGGGTCACGTACCATAATGCACGGTGATGTTAGATCGAAAAATGCGACGTACTTGGCGTCCGGTGAGAGGCTGTAAATTTCCTTAAAGACATTGACCAGAGGTTTTCTCCGAAACACCGCCTTACCCATGTTCCCCACTAAAGGAAGGGGCATAATGAACGGTATCCCTGCATCCTTTAAGTGCTTAATTTTGGTCCAAAAGGACCAAAAGTAAATAAATACCGCTACTATAAGACTCGTCCACAGTATTGTACACAATGGCAACATCGCAGCACATCAACGCGCCGTGACAAGTAGCAATCGACTGTGATTACTCCTCCGGTATTACTATTCACTATTGTGCCAGATGATTCATGAGATAGTCATATATTTCGCTCTCGTATGCGGAAACACGAATACATACGTTACAGCGTAATTAGTGTCGTTCAAACTTCAACCAGATTACAACGGGGATATTAATAGATGCCAGCGAGCCGTCAATAAAGCTTTGCACGCGTAATACAAATGTTATCAGTAAAAATGACACCGCTCTCAGAGAGACCGGACCACGATCCAGCTGATTACGAAACATTAGTCTCGTTTTCATGCAACGAGACTCGATAATCCTGTTGCTCGGCCCTAATTTTCCACGTTGATGAATTTCGCCTCGGTGAATGATTATTGAGAATCGTATAGTTTTTTATCGAATGTGCTGAACACCTTTTGATGATGCAATTTTGAATACACGAATCATGTTGCATGTCAAGTATGCAAGTTATTATCGTCATACAATTGACGCTCTGAAAATTCAAATAACAAGACTAACTGAAATGCGACAGAATATCGCAGAATATGTTTTTATGATTGAAGCGACAACGTAACGTGTTCCATTGTGTTTCAGGAAAACTGTATATTTCGGCTGAAAGAATGGGGAATATTTTTTTAAAATATCCCTGTGTTAGATAGAAATCGTTTCGCTAGGGCATAATCTATTAAATAAACTTTAAAGTTGGGAATTCTTATTATTGAATGAATATTTCAATAACTCAAACAGAAAACATAAAATGATTCAAAAAAACACGTGACCCTCTTGTAAAGCACTTATTCATATAGAATAGGAATAGGAATAATTTAAGAACATTCCGAAGGAAGTATTATCATTTATAATAAAAATGCCAAATTATTTGGATTTCTGTTTTATTTACATTTGAACATTACTTAGAAAAATTGGAATATTTACTATTATATTATTTATATTACGTTGAAATAAATATGAAAAATATGTTTGAAAAATGGAATAATATTGAAAGAATAGTATGAAATTTGATATTCTAATTTGACTTGTAAAAATTTAATTCACACAAATGCAATAGCTTTATGATTTCATATTGAAGTATATAATATAATAAAATGAAATTAATGATAAAGTTAAATTATTTTGAAATTATTATTAAAATCATGTGTATAAATCGAACGTAACATTAATA
>JABFQD010003982.1:0-12397 GCA_022817045.1 Psix sp. ZL-2020 | reverse complement strand
GCTTTTAATATTAACGTAATGAATTCTACGATAAATAAAAAATTAAAATAACACTTTAGTTTGTAAAAAAATAAATTAATATTTTTTGTTTATTAAAAAATATAATTGCAATATTTTATTTATTTATTTTATTATATAAATAATAAAATAAAAATTTGATTAAATTAATTAAAATCAAAATGAAATTATTATTATGTAAATAAAAATTTTTAACATTTTGTAATATCTAGAAAAGGACAAACAATAATTTGTTTTTATTCCATCAAATCTCACTTTTGATGTGAAATGATAATAATTCTGTTCAACTCAGTCTATCTTGTACCATCAAATTTTGTAACGTTCAAATATTACTTGACAAAACTATTATTTAAAAGTTTCTATGAAAAAAATCTATTTTAACAAGCATTATCCTTAAGAAAAATCACAAATCGGTCATGTAAGTTTTCGATCAAATTATATGTTGTCGCCAACATGGTATTAATGAGTGGATCTTGAATTCATCATCGAGTGATATCAATAAATGTAGAATTAAATCTGCTTATCATGACATAGGAGATATTAAATATATATTAAAATTTATTAGTATACTGTATTTCACAATCGTTCAGCGTCAAATTGCTTATCATCATTTAAAAATGTTAAATTATCTTTTATCAAAGTTACATAAAATTTGAAAAAAATATATATTATAACTATTTTACTTATTTATACTTAATTTATTCAAGTATTTCATAAATTCAAATAAATGTATGAGTTATATTGACCAAAATGTCTTATCTTTAAATCTATAAGGATTATAACAGGAGAAATAATTATATCTTAAATTTTTTCAATAAAATTCGTAAGTAAGAAAGTTTGTTTTTGATATCATCATTTTCAACACGTTTTGCATCCAGGTGAACCAAAAGAATTATAGCTGAACTGTCATCCCATTAATTTCACATTTTGTATTTTACTGTTGCAGTGAGAGGGCAAACTTTCACAATGAAACACCTTCATAAATTTCTGAGAATTTTTTTATTGATAGTAATAAGTTTGCTTCACTAAAAAATCTTCCTAATTTGATTTTTGTTGAATGAGACCATTGTAAGTGAAAGAAAACCTGTATAAATGTTTCGAAAACATAATGTTAAAGTAAGACAAATGATAATAAATTATTACCAGTAAGCTTTATGAGTAAACATTGTAATCATAATTAATCCTATCATATCATTTGCGATAATCAGTAATTCATCATATAATTAAAATGAATACTTCAAATTCAACGAAATATATCCGCATTATTTATTCCATAAAATGCAATAAAAATAAAAGTTTCAATTTCATCCTAAACCAACTCCAGCGTCATGAAATTTATGATTCAAATTTTTAAACATACATTTTATTTTAGTATTCAATGAATGATTTTCGAGATGTGTAATCATTCCAGAATTATTTCTTCACTTATAATTGTCACACAGCATGATAGGATGCACAACTGATAGTGTCATTCAATTAGAGGAATGTTTTGAGATATGAAGGAAAACAGATCGTATATAGTCGAGCGCACATAAAATTGCATGAACAGATAAACAAGTGCACTTGCAATATAGCTACACTAGATAAATAAGAAAAAGGAACTTAAATTCATGAGAAAAACAAACAGACAGTGATAGCAAAAAGTCTCGTCTTTTAGTTCGTTGGAGAAGACAAGTAGTTACAAACCACGACTGGCGGCAACGGTACACAAAGGTGCAGAATAAGTTAGGAACAGCTTATGGTCGACATGTAAGAAAAATTGTACACCTTATAATAAATGAATTCCGTTTATCATCAAAGTTTTATAAATAATGTAATAGGATAAAAGAAATCTGTAACATCAATAAAATCAATGAAATTCAAATCTAACCGTGTTTTAAATACAGCAATAAATCATTACTTTATGAGAAATTAATGTCAAAATCAAAATCACTATATATTATACTATCGAAATACTCAGTGGATGTAAAATTACAAAAAAATTAGATCGGGTAATTACTAGAAACATAATTCAAATGAACAATTCCTTTAATAAAAAGAGTACAGAAAAAGTTTTTTAAATAAATGAAAATTACAGGATACATAATCAAAATATGATAGCTGATACAATACTAGATCTTTATGAGATAAAAGAAAAGTATTTCCATCTACTATGCATTACAATGAAATACAATCAATTTATAGCATATGTTTGATTAATTTGTTTTATAAATATGGAATGATATTTCTTATAATTACAAGTTATAACTTTTAACTTATATATACCATATTTTATATGATATATAGATGGTGAACCTACATACATCGTCATATTCGCCGACAACTGTGGCGCTCACAATACAGCTGATATTAATAACGCATCTACTCTATTAATTTTAAAAATAATTGACTGAAATTGTAACCTTATAATAGATATAGATAGCCCCTTTTAACAATTTTACGTTTAGAATTTTTGATATTTTAACATTGCTATGGCGACGCGCTATAACTAGTTAAATGATGTAAAAATAAAAAAATGAGTTAATCTGACAAAAATGTTTCTTACAACTTAAATTTTCATATATTAATGCAAAATTTTGATTTACTTCATTCGTATCCGCATGAAAATATAAAACCCTAACCAGTTATATATATATAACCCTAACTGGTTATGGCTCCCGCCATAACCTTTTAACTGACAAACACATAATCTAGAAAAAAGCGTTTACAAATCGTTTCTATTAATAACCAAATCAAATTTCTTTGTATGAAATATACATCATTCACATTGGAAATATATTAAAAATTCTGTATTCATTAGTGCAGTTCATTATTTTCATTAAAAATCACTTAACTGGTTATGTACCTTGTCACAGAATTATTAATTATATTATTGAATATTGTGTATAATTTACTATTAAACGATAATCGAATTGATTTGTCAAAATCAATACTCCTTTTAAACTAAATTATTGAGTTTGAAATGAACTTTAGTCTTAGTTAATTGATTATGATGTGCCACCACAGATATATCTAAATGACCTTACGATTCCTATAAAATATGCCCAACTTAAAATTTCTTAAATACTTTACTTAAAGAGGCATTTTTATATATAGGTACTAAATTTAGATTGATTAGGAAAATTCATTTTCAAGACTGATTTTCACTCTGAACTGGCTGTTTAAAGTGGAAATAGCGGAACAGTAAAGCATAAAATTTTTGGCTAACACTACGAATGGAATAGAAACTGATAAATAGAAAATGTCAAAGAATCTTACTTTTAACCTTATTTTTTGATCAATTATTAAAAAGAGTGCTTTCACGCTAGTTCCATATTGATTTTAAGTTTGAAATTACTTAATTATATTTTATTTTCCTCGTCTAACAACATCTAAACTCGGTTGAATATCTTGAAAAATTACTGTCAAATCAGGAAAACAAAAAAACACGTGCCTGATATTTTCCGAAAATCTATTCAATGGTATCAAACTCGACCCCCCTCCCCACCCCCATTCTCTGGGTTGGGGGTGGGGTGGTCAAATAATTTTTAAATAGGAACCCCCGTTTTTTTATTGCAGATTCGGATTCTTTGCGTCAAAATACGTAACTTTTGTTCCGAAACGATTTTTGCAAATTCAATAAAAAATGCTCAAATTTTGAAAATAAAAATTTTTGCTAAAAAAGCGCAGAATCGTAATACAATATGAATTTATCATTATTGCGAGGAGAAAAATACACGTGTCCAATAGTTTTCAAAAGCTACATAATGCCACCAAATTTGAATCTTCCTCTTCCACCTTTAAGGGGTGAAGGGTGCGGGTGGGACAAGATGCGGAACACATGTAAAAAAGTATCCATTTTACGAAAAAAGAAACAAAACTCAAAATGCAAAATAGAACCCTGTGCACATCGCGTTCGACAGACTTGGCTCCAGTGATACATATTTTTTTTGGTTCTGCTGTTCATCTAAATCTTAAAACTATTGAAAACTTTATTTTCAATTTTAAATGAAAACAATTTGTTTATAAACAAATTCTTATCAATGATCTCAAGGGCTAGCGTCTGCTATTCGTCTATTTAGATCAGGTTTATGTACTGCAATCATTTATTTATTTATTATAATGTACAAACAATTGTACATTTTTCTTCGTTATGCATTTACTTAAATAATACTATATTAATAAGTAAATAATAATAGTATAAAGTATATGTTTATCAAGAAGGTGAAGTATCTGAATGAGATATAATTAAAATCATCAAAAGTAGTCAGAAATGTAATCAAATGCTTGTAATATTGCTACTTAACATTGGAAAAATTGCTTGTTCCAATATTACGTACAATATTTTTCATAAAAAGGGTACAGAACCTATTTTTCTTTTTGAAAACAAGAAATAAAAACTTCTGGCTAAAGTTGGAATCACACAGACCAAACAAAATATTTTTTCTATATTTCAATATTCTATTTGACATTTTTTTATTGGACCAGTGAAAGACGTAAGGCTACGTATTCATCGTTAAAGACGCTTCCAGTATATCGGATTCAAGGGAGCATTACCTTCGCAATAAACATTCTAATAGTAGTAATCACTCAGTTTTAGATATTTCCGAATTCATCCCTCAATATGATATCCGTATGCTGATTTTACAGGAGCGTCACTATATATATATATACATATATATGCGTGATAAAAGTACACCGAATTCTTCTTTTTTATTATAAAAGAAAGATACGTCAAAAAATGTTTCCAAAAACAATTTGAAAAAATATTTTGGTAGTCTGACGTTGATATATCATTTTGCTCTTTATCGTTGGGAGACGAATAATAAACGAAAAATTCTACTTTAGCTTCCTAAAAATTGTTATACTTCGCTTAACTATATAGAAGGTGTCACATAAGTTACTTCACAGAACGGTTCTTTTATTATTTACATATTTGACATGTTAAAATAAAACCGAAAGTCATTTGTCGTGAAACAATATCTTATTTCGAATAATTAAAAAGCGTTTCGTTTTATTTTCTAGAAACTATTGATATTTATGTGCTGCGTCAAATAAAAAAATAAATTCAACATTCCAGGAAGCACCCATACGCATCTTATATACTTAAGACATAGTTGCTTCACGACGTTGTGAAAACTCTTTAGTTTCGATTGTGTTTAGCAAATACAGATTTAGGACGCGCTAAATACAATTATGAATCAAATAGACGTCCAAATATAAAATAATATAGGTAAAATAATTTCAATATGATAATAGACAAAAATTAACTATCTACGAATTTCAGTTTTAAAAATACATAAAGTAAAATTAATAACAAATTAATTTTTAAAAATAACATTTATTTCAAGCCAGGTAGACAAGCTTTTATCACTTTTTTAGGATAAGAGAGTGATTGAACAGTACCATCACTAAATTATTGCCAGTGTTCGCTGATGCGACGTGCTATAATAAGTTTCAAACTTGTTTTTGATGAAAATGTGACAAAATGTTATAAAGGGAAAATGCATTTTCTGGTTATTAAAAGTGAGCAAAAAGTCATGATCATCAAGTAAAAAGATTGTAGTATGATTTTTTCTTATACTATTTCCCCGAGTTCAGATACTTTCTTCAGAATATTTATGTTTTTTTTAAGAAAACAAATATCAATGGGTTATAAATTACCAAGTTAAAAATTACTGATTATTAACAATTCTATTGATCTCTTTCGTTATCCATGGTGCTATGGGATACTAGGAGCTTGTCAAGATATCACTTATAATAACCGAAACTAATAAGTTCTGATGAACAAAAAATTATCACTTGTTTTTTATTCAGGCCAAAATTCATTACTTGTCGAAACGATTTCCACGTTTAAAGGGTAAGTTATTTAAAAAAAATATGTCGGATACAGTAAAGACATGAATCTTAAAATTATGCGCTTCGGCTGATAGCTATTTCAATTATCCGCTCAATAACGCTGTGCGTACAGTTAACGTTGTTGTAAAGTTAACTAATTTTAAGAGTAATAAAATTATTGTCAAAAAGTCAATTATAAAAAGCACTAAGTGAAGTATTATTTATTAAACGCTCAAGGATTTATTGAAAAAACAATAAAACTATAGGCGACGTGAATTTGAACGATCGTCACAGCTCGTGTTATAAAGCAACACTTATATAAATATAAGCCATAAATAAACTATATTAAGCTATAGCTAAACTACAACTAGCATATACAAGCTTTAAAAACAAAAACTTTATTAACAATTATCAATCAGGAAATCATTTGTGATCTATATCCAAGAGAAAAGAACCTCATAAATGCCTGATTTAAACTGAGTTCTAAAAATTAATTTTCAAACTTTTGAATATTAATTACTTCTGAAACTATTTTGATATTTCAAAACGTTTTATAAAAATTTGTTGAAGAAAATTATGGTCGTTCTATAAACTAAATCAAACTAATTGGCGGGGTAGACTGCAAAAAAAAAAGTAAATCTGATGTACATTTTCTAGTTATACTGGCTGTAAACTCGAAAAATGGTATTTTAACAAATAATGTTTTTCATAAGTTCTAGTTGATTTTTATTTGAATTTTTTAAATTAATTGATTAACACAGATCACATGCTTAAACTATCATTTGAACGCAAAAGTTTAAAGATTTGCTCTTTCAAAAATATATACTTTGGGTCAATATATTACATCATTTCTCAGTTGATCTCTAATAAAATGATAACGTACATCCACGTGTTCAATGCGATTGTGAAATTCTGGACTTCTAATTAGGCGAATCGCACTTTGGTTGTCGATAAAGATCGTCGTTCCTCCTGTACATGGATACATGGATGTTCGATATCTGAAAAAAGTTGTCGAATCGAAATGATATTTTTTGTTGTTTGCCGTTACGTGCTTGGCTTCAGTGGTGTTTAAACTTACACTTTGCTTTTGTACAGACCATGTAATAGCTCCGTTTGACATTATTGATACATAACCTACCATTCAGCGTCGAGTTTCCATGTCATTCTTAGAGTCCACGTCCGAATACAATTCAAATAAAATATCTTCATTTGTTTGACGATATAATATTCCTGCGTTGCATGTACCTATCAGATATCAGATTTTTTTACTGCAGACCAGTGTTACCGACGATGATTGGCTAAATGATGACTTAATACATTCACGGCAAATGTGATATCTGATCGTGAGACTATCGCAAGAAAATTTAAGCTACTGACAGTCTCACGGTAGGGAACTTTAGTTGAACATTCTCATTTTCTGTATTAAACTTAAAGTTGTATTATTATCATTGGAGGTGCCCACTGCGTTTGCTTCTGACATTCCGAATCTCATCAAAATTGTGTCGATATAAGGAGATTGTTGAATAAAAAGTGTTTCATTTACTTTGTCATGTTTTAGATACATTCCTACGAAGCAATTGGCATTTCCAATCGTGATTTCAAAATATTTGGATAAATCTTTCAACAAACAATTTAATTAATGTTTCTAATGTGTAAAAATTATTCCGTCGCCTACATACAAAGCAATATAAATTTTTTTGCCATTCGATTTCCCATAATGAACGCAACTGCTTGGTTGAAGACCACGATTCCTCATAAATGCATCTAATTTGCGATCCAACGAGTGCGACGCTTCAATCCATAAAATGGTTTCTCAAGCTTACAGACTAAATTGCCACCGTCAATGTGTAAGCTTAAGGAATCTTTATGTATATTTCTTTTTCAGTTTTTACGTCAAATTGTCCAACCTCTAAGTTTTCTCGAACATTCCGTGCTAACAATATGGGAATCGAATCGTAACGCACAACTGGGGAAAATATTTCCGGGTAGTCCTGACTAACTTTTTGGGAAAAACCTTTGGCATGCAAACAGACTTTATATCAAGGATTCTCTTTTTGATTCAAACTGTTTGTTTTGGAGACCTATCTCCAAAGGAAACCTATTTGATCGTTTAATAAAGCTACGATCACGAAGCACTCTCAAATTGAAATCTTAATTTGGAGAGTTCACGTTTCTGTCTTTAGAAATAGCCCAATAAAAATAATAATCTTCTTCATTGTCCTGATCTTTATCTTCTTCGAATCTTTGGAATTCCTCTTCATTTGCATCGTGAAATTCATTGACGTCATTAGAAGTTTCCAAATTTTCAGTGTTGTCCTTTCGCTCAGAAATCTTTTCATCAAAGAGTCGCAGTCTGATATTTGAGAGTGTTCCGTCGTCTGGCAGTGTTGCTCATCTCGTGATACACAGACTTTTAAAGTTTTTAAGTTTATCAAACAGTAATTGTTCGAGTCATTTTGATAGCCAACAATAGTAATTTTTCTGGCTTTCGGTTCAAATTTTGTACGATTGCTTTTTGGAACATGCCTGTATGCTGTACAGCCAAATACTCTGACATGCGAAAATCCTGGTTCTATTAATGCCATTGCTCGAACAAACGAAAATTTGTGACATCATCACTAAAAATCACAAAGAATTTTGCACCCGATATAGATGGGACTTCTATTAGGCTGCCAAAATCACTATGCATACAATCATCGGGTTCGAATGTCCTTTTTGACTTCATGTCCTTGAAATGCATCCTAAGTAGCTTTCCAAGCGAGCAAGCTTGACAACAGAGATCTTGAGCGGAACAGGTTTTCAAATTTTTAAAAAGATTTAAATCTGTCATTGCTCGGATGCAATTATAGTTTAAATGGCCTAGCCACTCGTGGCATAATTTCAGAGAATTGCAAGTGGCTGAATTTTCTTCCGAGGTGATGATCTTAAAGAGCATACTATATAGATTGTCATGCCTAATGCCTTCACCTGCTAGTTTATCACTTGCAAAAATCTCCATACGATCTTTCTCAAATTTGATTTGAAAACCACGTGGCATTTGAAAATCTCAAGAGCAAATTTTTACTCAATTCCGGGACAAATAATACGTTTTGTAACTTGCCTTTTATCCACCTTTTACTTAAATCTTATTTTCATTTCTACTTTTTATGATTCCTTCTTCTTTGACTTCACAAGTTGCGTCGTTCATAAAAGAAATATGGTTTCCTAAGGTGGGGATGAAGTTTTGAAACCATTCTTGAGGATAAGTCAAGTGCCAACACGAAAAAAAATGATTCAATAAAAATTTTTATAACTTTAAAAAAAAATTACAATAATAATAGAACAATTCAGACGTATCATGTACTTATTATAATAATTACAAACTTAATATAGTATAATTTCTGAACTCCTTATTTTTATTTTAAGACCATTATAAATTTTACTATAGTAATGTAATATTTTTTTTCTCTAAATTTTGATAAAAAAATTTCATTTCGTATTATTATTAACATTCCTAAACTATAATTGCCATTTTATCCATGTTCGATCTGTACGAAACGAATTTATAGTTCAGTACCACAATAAACATAAATCATCAACGATAGTAAGTTTAACAAAGCATTTTTATATCTGCTTTTATACTTAAAATAAATTTTATATTTATATAAATACATTTTATATTTGTAATCACTCGCACTCTTGAAGACGCAACATCGAATCTATCCTAATATATTCTATCGCTAAACATACACATTTTACTTAAGAACTAAAATGTATTGAATTCTTATAGAGCTCAATCAGAATTTCACCACTTTCGAATTGAACTTTTGTTGTTCAATTCAATACACGCGAGAAAGAAGCGCGCGAAAATTCAAATTGTCTTTGTGAAATTTCTTCATATAATATATGTTTCATGTATAAAAATTGTGAAAGCTTATCAATAAAATAGAAAACATTTTTAAAAAGGGAAAGAAGTAATTAAAATAATGTTCTTAGAACCAGTTTTTATTAATATAATAATTTTTACAAATTTTGTCCACATAAATTAAAATACAAAATTTTACATCACCGATATTCATACAAAACCAATTGAAATTATTAACATCATACACTCTGTAAGCCCAATAGTATTCATTGAAGAAAACATCGTTCAAACGCTTTGAAATAAGATGAACGTTCTCTAAATTATTTTCGTCTATCAAGATAGCATGTACAATAACAAAAAATATATTTTAATCTACAAATTTCATCAGCAATGATCCTTTTTTAATTGTTTCACCTAACATTTTTAACCTCTTGGCACTTTTCTTCATCGTATCTGGAAGTAAATGAATAAATACCAACGAGTTTTTTATGTATGATATTGGAAGTAAACTTAGTGGCGATAATTTTATTTCGTCTGTTTTAATAAACTTATTTTTTGCCAAGAATCTATAGTATAACATTAACTGGCGTTTCACAGCTAAGGTTTTACAAATATTAATTCGACAAATTGAAGCACGGGCTACGTTTTTATAAGGTTGGTGTTTCGTTTCTGATCGAATACTCGAAATACACGAAATAAGCCCTACATTTCTCATTGTACGCGCATAATATTTTTGGGGTTTCGCTTTGAGACTGTTTGGAAAAATTTGAACTAAAGTAGACAAATAATCAGAAAATAAAAATTTTAAAAATATCTGGAGTTTCTGAGCTAACGACTTTACTTTTGACAATCTCAACAATTTTTTTAGCAATATATAGACCTTCCATTTCACATAATGAGGTGTAACTAAATCGCCGATACAAAGATTCAAATTTCATTCTAAAATTGACATTTCTGATGTTGATAGACCTAAGTATTATTTTTTACCAGTTAAATGGCTTTCCATTATTTCCAGTGGTTTATTTATATTACTTTTACTTCCAAATTTTAAACCTTGCAATCGCTGATTTAACTGTTCTAACGTAAAATAACGGTTTTTATAAATAAATGAATGAAGAATCAATGCAAGATCGTACCGACACATGCCTTCATCAATATCGTGCATAGAATCTACGAGGTTGTTTTCAGGCACATGAAAACCATCAATTTGATTAAAAACGCAATTCTCAACAATGCCAAATTTTTTTTTATTTTCTGATGTCAATTAAACATTATAAATCTGTTTATCACGTAGACAATAATCTTCTTCGTCTAATACATCGTTTATATTTTTGTAATCAATAAAGCAGTGTCGACAGAAACAATTAGAACTAAAATTTTCTTGGAATCCCAAAATGGAATTGAAACCAAAATTATCGTCTAAAAATAAACAAACAATAAAACGCAATCTTACAGGTTTGTCTGATACATTAAGTGCAATTTCTGAATTTTTTAAGTAATTTAATTCTACTTTTACTGTCGAAAAAAATCACATCATTTCTAATAATTTTACGATCGAGTGTATTAAACAAAACGAACATGAATATATTTTCTAATTTAGGTTGCATTTCGGGTGGTAATCATAAAATAATGGCATACATTGCTTCATATTTAGCTATACCTTTTCGCGTTCCCAAGGGATTATTAATTTCATAATCATCGAATGATAAAAATAAAGGCAATATCACATCATTTTACAAACATCACATTTGATGTTTGTAAATCTTCAATATAATACGGTTTTATCTAAAATATTTTCTAATCGGTATTAGTTGCGCAATTATCTTAACAGTTTTAAGATGTAAAACATCAGGATAATTGTACATTTATTAAATAAAATCTGTAACACTTTCTTTAATCGAATAAGATAAATTACTATCAATCATGTTACTTTCACTCAAATTCGCTTCAAATTGCTCATCGAAAAAAGATTCTTCATAATAATTATTATCATTTTCACTCACATCACTTTTTAATTCAAAAATATTTGACGCAACGTCACATGATTCTTCGACATTTTCATCCGAAGATTCGTACAATAAATGACTGCCCGACAGTTCAAAAATATGTTTGTTAATTTTGTCTTGAATGAATGATGTTATCAAGGAATATGATCTTGAACATTTTAGTAAAGGACACTGGAATTCGCTGTTAAAACGTTTAATGAAATTATTATTGTCTTTGCATTTATATGAACAAATATTACACATAAGCATGTTAGAATAATTTGACGATGCTTATAGTTAACAAGCAACTTGAATATAAATATTATAAAATATTTTATAACGGTAACTATAATAAATTTTAAAATGAAAAAACTATCAAAGACGCATAAAATACAATGTAAAATAAACAACTTTCTGTAGTGACAACAAGTAGCTAGTTCTCTTCGGCGAATTGTTTTTCTACCGTGCCAAGTGAAGCTCTCAATCCAAGGCCCAAATTATCGCCTGGCACTTCAATTTTAAATCCTGAATACTGCAAGAAAAGCCATAAATTTAGACAACTACAAGCCACAAGAACTAGAGGCCCAATCGTAACCACTACGGGCTGCAATGTTTTTTGCTCTCTTCTTAATTCTTCTCGTCTCAATTGAAGTTTGGCATTAAAATGTGTAGCACTCTAAAATTATTCATGAAAAAAATTAGAGCACAAGAAAGTTGATTGGTATAACGGATA
>JABFQD010003981.1:0-12398 GCA_022817045.1 Psix sp. ZL-2020 | reverse complement strand
GTAAAACAATTTAAATAATCAAATAAACATTAATAATAATATTTTTAAATTATAAAAATCATTATTTAATTGAATGCATTAATTTCATTCGAAATTATAGATTTTATGCGATATAGAACTAAATGTACTGTCGATAGTAAGTTTTAATCATTTAATATACAATATTTTTTTATGCAAAACATGTATTTATTTGCGAGTATAAATTTCAGATCTATAATAAACACAATGGACTGATAATATCTTTTATGAGGATTCGTTTTATTTGCATATCTACTCATATAAAATTAATTGTGCACTATTTCTATTTCAACAAGCATTTTAATTAATTGTTGTGAATTCCTTAATATTTTGATCTAATCACATCAAAATCTTGAAATTATCAATCAATGTAAAAATGAGACAACAAAACTGATTTATTTAATGTTTCTTGATGGTAGATTTATTTGAACCAGTGCCAATGTTTTGATGCTTAAGGTCCAATTCAAACAGGAATTCGACAAAAATGCTTTGTTGTTTAAAAAACGACGACGAACCTTGACTTTGATGAAGTTGACAATGACTTAAAAAAGTTGCTTATAAATTTTACATAATATTTTTCACAATTCATAACACAAAGTGATTATTTTTGTAATTCAAAGAATTTCGTTCTAATTCAATTAAATAAAATTCTTATTTAATTAATTTTGACAAGAATGTGATCAATAAATATCAAATGAAGAGCTTAAAATGAGAATAAATTATTTTATTCTTAAATAATAAATATAAAATACATTTTTTTTTCATTTTATTTATAAATTAATATATTGATACAATTCTTCTACTTCATATGAAAAAATCATAACTTAGCTATATTTCATCAAGACATCATCTTTTAAATCTACAATAGATATTGACAATATTTTGGAATTAAAATCTCCATGTATTTAATAAAAAATCACTAACAATGGGTGAAAGACTTAAAGCAGCTACTCTTCGTAAAAAATATTATGTACTTCGTAAAAATGATATATGTACATTATTAGAATTTTTTAATTGTTAATAGATTTCTTCAACAATAATCTGAAATCACATTCATATTGTATTTTCAAAATAGATTTTGGCATTATTTAGTATTGCAAATGAAACTTTATTGACTCAACATCATTATTATTTAGTAATGAAAATAATATTATCTATTTATCGTATATTTTTACTTCAATAATATTTAATAAATTTGTTCAAATTACTTCAATATATAATGAAGAGTTAAATTATTCATATGCTAACAATTCAATTGTAAATATAAATGTTTTTATTTATTTATTCTTATTTGAAATGTCTGTTTTATTCACGATAAACCAGACAGAAAAAGAAATGAAATGCTCTTTGGGTGTATCAAACTTCTGAACAAGTAACACAGAACTTGAACTTCGTATCGCAAAACAGAAATGAGATTGATTCCACCTGTTGCTAGCACTGAAGTCACTTCTTTGCAACAAGTTCCTCTGAATCCAAAGATATATCTTTTGTTGTTTCTTATCTAACTCTGGTTTCTCGTTTGTTCTCTTTCTATCTTCTTCTTTCTCTTTTGCTCAAATGCCTACTCAACTAAAAACTATTTTTAAACGTACGGCTCGCATAGCAATCCGCAACCCCACGATAGCGCGCCATATTAGTCCACGCTGGCAGCCACGAATCTCTGCTATACTCGGAATCAACCGACCGACACCTTACACCCTCCTTTCAGCGTAGGAGGACTAATACCCGTGAAAAATATTCTTTTGCGTCTTATTTTAAGACCATTATAGCATTTCCAATCATCTAGATCGAAAATGTCAAATATATATGTAATTCGCGGAAAACTCTTTAAATGCTTAAAAAAACAATGCTTTTTAATTACACTCATATATTTGAGATTAAATTTCAAAATACATTAGTTCTTTTTTACATAATTCTCTCTATAAATCAAAGTTCTTTTATAAGGGATTTCATTAAAAAACATTACTATACAGAATAAAAAAAAACAAAACATTTTTTTAGTATGTATTTTAAAACTGAAACGCGGGAAAAAATGATCATAATACTATTAAACATATTTCTTGCAATATTAAATTATTGAGTAAGTTATGTATGAGTAGTAATAAATAATTGTATAAACTCAATAGAATGCGTTTTTATCGCTTTTTCTTTTTCTTTCACAGAATTCTATTTATCTCATTCTGTTTTCATTTCTTCAACTACTACGTTTTGTTTTATGTAATTTAAAAATGATTACAATATTTTTTAGGGCTGACAAGGAAAAGTCCAAATTTCAACAAGAAGTTTACGAACTTCTTTCGCAATTGGATAGTGTTACGAAAGAAAAGTTGATGTCGATTAAGACAGTAGAAAAATTAGAAATCCACGTTTCTGAGCTCAACGTGAAAATTGAAGAATTGAATCGTACCATCATTGACATTACGAGTCACAAAACTCGTTTGTCACAAGAAAACATCGAGTTGACCAAAGAAGTACAAGACTTGAAGGTAAATATAAAAAATAAGATAATAATTAAATTATTTCATATTTACAATCAAACTTTATTTTTAAATTTTTAAGGAATAAATAATACAAATAAACAACAAATGTTTAGAAAAACAAAAATTAATCAACTTTCACTTGTAATTGATGAAAATTATATATAAATTTTTATATTAAGTCAAATTAAAATAATTTGTTTCACTCTCGATCATTGTCACTCATAAATATAAACAATTTCCAGGTTAACATCGAAAACATCAGTTATCTAAGATCGCAAATTGCTAGCCAGCTTGATGATGCTCGCCGGCGACTTGAAGATGAAGAACGTCGCCGATCCCTTGTTGAAGCTTCATTGCACCAAGTCAGTATAATATAAATGATATAAATATTAAATACAGAATAAATTCTAACAAAAATGGAACAAATAAAAATATATCAATTGAATCTTAGGTTGAGACTGAAATGGAGTCTGTCCGTGTTCAACTTGAAGAAGAATCTGAAGCCAGATTGGAATTGGAACGTCAATTGGTGAAAGCCAATAGTGAAATTACCGTATGGAGATCAAAATATGAAACTGAAGCAGCTGCTCGTGCTGAAGAGGTAATTATACACATATGTTTAATAATTAATAAACATAATTTGATCTTATATATAATGTATATAAAACACATCATTTTTATACCTAAGTTTGTATATTCCGAATAAAATTGTTTATTTAGTATTAACATAAATTTGCAATATCAATTAATTTTATGAATCCTACTTTTAGGTTGAAGAAATGCGTCGCAAATACTCTGCTCGCATTCAAGAGCAAGAAGAGCAAATTGAAACCTTGCTAGTCAAGATTAACAATCTTGAGAAACAAAAGTCTCGTTTACAATCTGAAGTCGAGGTTTTGATTATCGATCTTGAAAAGGTACATTTTTTTGCTGCTTTGATTCACATGTAACTGATTTGTAAATCCAAACACTTATTCATATATCTTTGTTTGTAGGCTAACGGAACAGCTCGGGAACTTCAGAAACGCGTTGAACACCTTGAAAAAGCAAACATTGAGCTTAAAGCTCGCCTGGATGAAACCATTGCTATGTATGAGCAAAGTCAGCGTGATCTTCGCAACAAACAACAAGAATTGCAACGTGTCAATGCTGAACTTGATAAGACTCGTGAACTCAAGGAACAACTGGCTCGTGAAAACAAGAAACTTGCCGGTAAGAATATATATTTATATTAAATGATGTACTATGATTATTCATTTTTAAAAAAGTCAGTTACAACATTAAACATTCGTGATTGCAAATATGCATTCTATTGCAGATGATTTGGGTGATGCCAAGAATCAGTTGTCTGATTTGAACCGCAGATTACACGAATTAGAATTGGAACTCCGTCGATTGGAGAACGAACGTGAAGAGCTAGCTGCTGCATACAAAGAAGCTGAGGCTGTTAGTATCTTGCAGTTCAATAAAATATATCATTTTCATGTTTTATTTAATTTGAACAAGAACTTTAATAAAGTTCATTTTAGATTATTAGTTTATGGATCGAAATTAATCCATAAAACAAGTTTTATTTTCTTGACATTTTTTAGATATTTAAATTTAGTATAAAAAGATGCATTATATTTATATATAATTTTTAACTATGAATCAAATATCCATTATTATTTGAACTATATGCTGTTAATTTAGATATAACTTTTGTCTGTATATATATAAAGGAAAAAAGTTAATTATTTTGAAAAACTGTTTATTACAATTCAATTTCACACATTCTGTAACAGGGCCGTAAGATTGAAGAACAACGCGCGCAAAGATTATCAGCTGAATTAAGTCAACTGCGTCATGAAACTGAACGTCGTCTTGCTGAAAAAGATGAAGAAATTGAAATAATTCGGTAAGTTAGAAAAATATTTCTTGTCAATTGAATGATGCAGCTTTTCATTATGATTTCATAGAATGATGCAATAAAAACATTTTTAATTGATCATCTCTATTATTATAGTGTGGGGTTTTAAATAACAATACTATAACCAGAAAATTAATCATCAACTCTGAATCATTATTATTTCTTAACTCAATATGACAATTCAACCTTACAAAATTATATACTCTAAATATAAAAACTAACATGATTATATTTATAACATTTTAATCCTAAATAATAAACGAAAATGGAAAAATATTTTAAAATAAATAATTTTTAATTAATACAAATTAATTAAAAAATATATTAAAAATACATTTTGCATATAATTTCCGCTCTTGTTATTACTTTCTCATTTTAACATATTTTTACTTGTATTTGCATCATATTGATGAATTCATATTTTCAATAATAATCAACATCACCAATAAAAAAATTGATATGAAAATAATTTGTGTTGGTAAAATCTGTTTTCGCTTGCTCGTGCAAATGATTAATTCAGAAAATAACAATTTAACAAAATTTTATGAAATTTATATTTGAAAATGAATAATGATTTGAAAGCAAATTGTATATGATGATAAGCGGCATTTTATTTGGTGACCTAAATTCAATATAATTTCGATCATGGTCATCACTTCTCTATAATTATACTGCTAAAGGTAAAGATATATTTTAATGTGCAATGCTATCATGTCGATATATGTATTGGCGAAGTCTATGTGAATAAGAGACTAAAGAGCCTCCTTTAACTCCAAGTATTAGTCTTGATTCATCTTACAGAGATGAAGACTCGAGCTTTAGTGTTATAGTACTGTTGGTTTTAGAACGAAGTTATAATAAGTCACCGTTTAAGTTGACATAACGCACCTTCGACGAAAAATTTTCGAAACGATCAGTGGTGGAATTATTTGCTCATTTCCAGTGATTCTTTCTATTTACGTTTCAGCAAAGTGTAAAATATTTTATTCAGAAAAGTGACGTCGGTTTTTACTTTATTTTGAAGAGAAGTCATATACTATTTAATATCATTAAAAATGTACTTATAAGTGATTATAAACCTTGTTAAGAGATTCATCTTAATTCAAAGACTTTTTAAGCTTTAGTTTGAATAAAGGATGAAGCAGTACAAAGATTAAAAATTAAAACGACGCTCGTTACGGAGAACCCCACATTTCAAAATACCGCTTGAAGAATTCCATAGTTCAAATTTGCTCATTTAAACCACATAGCGAAATTATTTTTTTAAACTGTGTAGCACTTCATAGAGAGGGTCAAAGTTAGGAATATCCAAATTGATTACAATTTTATATTATAGCATTTTTCAAACTTTTAAAGTTTAAATTCTATAACAAAATTTATATTATTCAATTTTTAAAATATAAATATCTTATGCCATAATTATTAATTGTATATATAAAAACTAAATTAATTAAAAAAAATATATACAAATATTCCATTTTAAATGCTGATTTTAATAATTTAAGATCACTATTTTATTTCGTGAAAGTTTGACACGTTTGCTGTTATGTACCTAGTTTCATTTTAATTGTCCAGAAGGTGTGAAGTAAAGTGATTGAAATTTCTTAACATTTTTTGTATGACTAATTTATTGAAAATACTTTAGAGCAAAATAAAAGTTAATAACTATTTAAAGATCGTTAAACATTTTAAGCTATTTTTAAAATTGTCTTCAATATTTTAATTTTATAATTATTTATTTTTTAATCATACACGTATCGACTAATAATAATTAGAGTATTGTAATATCCAAAAATACATAATCTAAAATAAATCATTTTATAACTATTATCACTAAGATAACTTCTCTAAAATAAAAGAAAAACTATTAATAAATGAATCAATTTTAATGGAAAATCTATGATTCAAAATAAATTGTAAAATATGACTTTTTAAAGTGAATATCGAATTTGAAAATGGCTGTAAGCGTTCCTCAGTCTCAAGTACCGCTAGAACCTCGATGGCGTCATCTACCTACAACTGTATATGAT
Source organism: Psix sp. ZL-2020 (assembly GCA_022817045.1). NCBI lineage: Eukaryota > Metazoa > Arthropoda > Insecta > Hymenoptera > Scelionidae > Psix > Psix sp. ZL-2020. Next base: position 5,961 of record JABFQD010003981.1, on the reverse strand, counting down.
ATGAATTATGGTTACGGAATTAACTACTACCAGCCAATGATAGACTATATTGATAGAAAAGAGAATAAATCTAGAGCTAAAACAGTATATCCCACTCTTCCTTGGACGGATGGACGAGCTTTTTGGGTGCACAAAACTGTTACTCCGTATTCTAGTAGCGAGCTTGCAAAGCACGCAATTGCTGCTGAAATCAAAGCTAAAGAACATTTAGATCATTTCAAGGTATTATTACATTAAAATTTAATATCAATCACTTTCGTTTCTCTCTATAAAATATTTAAAATAATTTAATAATTATTAGTATAGTATTTTAATTATTACCCATTTTTGAATAATTGCTTTTATAAATAAAATGAAAAGAGATAACTCATCTTGTTTTAATTAAATTAGAGTTCAGTTTGTTATCTGTTTTATATGAATTATAATTAATGAGAGCTTTAATTATAAAATAATATAATATTACTTAAATTGAATCTATTAACTTGGTTTTGTATATAATTCATAACTGAAATCAACTTTGAAAGTTCCTTTAATAGAAACCAGCAATCACTAACTTGGCGATTGTCTGACATTTTCTGATTCTAAATCTGTACCACGGAAGAAACTGCACAAAGTGTTCCTTACAAGAGAACGTACAATCTTTCATCAAGTCGAGCAAAAAAATAATAGTTATTTGTTTTATTAAGCCATTTCAAAATTAAACTAATTTTATTCACTTAGAGTTCATATTCAACGAAACTAGCATTTATAAGAAATGTCATTCGTTCACTCTAATAAGGTCTAAAATATACGCAGAAATAGTCTATACTAATTTTAAATAACCATTATAATCATCACCATTTCTACGAACAATTTGCACAATGAAAACTTTGTGAAAACGAAACTTAATAAAATTTCGTATTTAAGGCTATTGAATAAAAGATAAAACTAATAATTATTATTTTTTAATATTTAATAATTACATTTTTATTAAATTATTTTTCAATAGTTCTTTATTCAAGTATAATGAACACTTTCTTATTAAAAAAGGTCTAATTAAAAGTAAAATGTTTTAAACTGGATTATATCTACTCTGAAATTTGATCGACGAAAATAATAAAATTAAAATATCTATTTCAACTGGTTATTTGCAATCAAAGTGATGTAATAGGCCTAATAATTTTAGCCTGATGCAACATTTAATCTATGTTCTATTTGACCACTCATTTTATTCTATTAAAATTTGTTTTAATACCTTAGCTATTCTAAATTAGAATTCATGATTCAGTTTGCAAAAATGATTATTTTATTAAAAAAACGTTAAGCGGAAGTGTTCTATCACAATAGAAACAAACAATGAAAAATTAATCATTGTCTCTATTAATAATCACTAGCCAAAACAAATCAGAGTCTCAGCTTGACTCAGTCAATTAATTAGAAAAATTAATGCTTGCCAAGTTTTGATAAAAAAAAATATTTACTCAGAACATAAATTATATTTAATTAAATTGAATTGCTTCAGGTACTTGAATATTAATTAGGAAAATTGTATCAAATGAATAATAAAATTAAATTGTTTATTTTAATAAAACATCTAAAACCAAAGAACAAGAATTGTGATGACTTGATTTTCATTAAATTGCAAGAAAAACATTTCCTGAGAATCTATAATAAATAGTTATTAAATATGCACTTAACTATTTGATTTAAAGATCGCTAAACGATCAGACTTTAGTCTCACAAAAACTATCGAAGCTGCTCATGTTACCAAAGAAATTCAACCTGGAAAGTTGGAGTACGTAGATCCTACTTTATTTAAACTCGCTCATTTGGAACCAGAAGAAGTAGATCCTGATACAAAAGCAAATTTGAAGTTACAAGCATTAAAAGAGGTTCAAGCCATGAGTGAATTAGAAGAAGCTCTTCAGCGTGGGAGGAATTTGAGGGGAAAGTCTGCGAAAGCTATTGAATATCATCTGAAAACTTCAGCTTTAAGAAATCTATCAAAGAGCCAAGAACTGGCTGATATTAGAAAGTTCCAGAGAGAATCAGTGCATGTGTTATGGGATGAAGCTGATCATTATAGAATGATGGATGAAAGACAAAAAAATATGATGGAAATAGAAAGATCAGAACCTCGAACAATTTTAAATAAAGAACTTCAGAGCTACGATAAAAAGTCAAGCCAGTATTTTTTGGATAAGAGGTATCAAAATATACATCGATGGGGTACTGATTGAAATGATATTGAATTTATAGTTTAGATATCAGAAATAATCTGACAAGATCAGAACAAATATTCATTTTCAAATAGTTTTGAAGAATTTGTCTTAACCACAATTTGCTTTGCTTTTTAATTACAATTGTTTTGAGTTTTTAATAAGATTGAATTGAATTTCAAATGATATAAACTGTCTTAAGTGATAATAAATTCATAATTCCAGCAAGCAGACTAGCATTGAAATTGAACAATTGAATGCTCGCGTAGTAGAGGCGGAAACTAAATTGAAAACCGAGGTGCAACGTATCAAGAAGAAGATGCAAATCCAAATAACTGAGTTAGAGCTTGCATTAGATGTTGCCAACAAGAATAATCTTGATTTGCAGAAGACCATCAAGAAACAATCACTTACTTTGACTGTAAGTAACACAATGTTAATTAAAACTTGTTTGATACTTAAAGTTTGTCCACAAAGTAGTTAAAATATTATGGATAATTTTTGTAGGAATTGCAAGCTCACTACGATGAAGTTCAGCGACAGTTACAAGTGACTCTGGATCAGTTAGGAATCAGTCAGAGACGTCTCCAGTCTCTCACAGGTGAACTGGAAGAAGTTCGTGGCAACTACGAATCTGTAAGTGTAGCTAGTTTAAAAATTGCATTTCATTGGACAATTGATTTTCTTAAAACGTGAATTTGTATATGAAACCAGGCCCTCCGAGCGAAGAGAAGTGTCGAACAGCAATACGAAGAATCGGTGAGTCGCATCAACGAGCTGACCACAATAAATGTGAATATTGCATCCTCAAAAGCAAAACTAGAGCAAGAACTGGCTACCTTGGCCGGAGATTACGAGGAAATTACTAAGGAATTGAGAGTTTGTGACGAAAGATATCAGCGTGTCCAGACTGAGTTGAAACACACGGTGGAAATTCTTCACGAAGAGCAAGAGCGCATAGTGAAAGTCGAGGCCATAAAGAAATCCCTAGAAATCGAAGTGAAGAATTTGTCTGTGCGTTTGGAAGAGGTTGAAGCAAACGCTATCGTCGGTGGCAAACGTATTATTAGTAAACTTGAAGCTAGAGTAAGTTGAAAGAGTAGTAATTAATAAAAGCACACGCGTAATAGTAGCTAAATGATATTTAATCTAAAATGAATTTGCAGATTCGTGATTTGGAACTGGAACTTGATGAAGAGAAGCGCAGACATGCCGAAACAGTGAAAATCTTGCGCAAGAAGGAGCGCAACATTAAGGAGGTGTTCATCCAAGTTGAAGAAGATTCTAAAAACATTGCCATGCTGCAGGAGGCTCTGGATAAGGCCAATCAGAAGGTCGCAATTTACAAAAGGCAATTGCAAGAGCAAGAGGGAGTATCTCAGCAGAGTGTAACCCGTGTACGCAGATTCCAACGTGAATTGGAGGCTGCTGAAGACCGCGCAGACACCGCGGAGAGCAATCTGTCTCTGATTCGCGCGAAACACCGCAGTTTTGTCACCACCTCGACAGTGCCAGGATCTCAAGTCTACCTTGTTCAAGAGACGAGGCAGGAGATCTAAACGTTCTAACACATTTAATCAACTATATCAAATATTTTACACTTCAACATCGCAGCCTCGATTCATTAAACGTAAGTAGAGATCAATGTATGGAGTTGGGACAAATGTCGGGACAACGATGCAATCATTCATTTGATCGTTTGTTTATACGTAATAACAAAAACATATAACAAGAAAAGCGTATGTTCTGATATAAAATCACGATTGACGAGGCGACTAAAAACACGCACATGTTCACATCAACCGAACTTTTGACGTTGCAAGACATCCCATCGATCAACATTGAAGAGAAACTTATTCATTTTCATGTATCAGACTTTGATTTGCACCTGAGTTGAAATTGATTTCATGTTTGAACCATAAAATGTACTTGCGGTTATTTAACAATGACTGAAATGTGACGATTTGTGATTCCTTTAATGCTTCCTTTTTTACTGTTACTGACTGAAACCTTGTTTCAGCTATGATCGCGAGAATTGTTGTTCGTGCTGTAGTAACAATTATTAGACCTAAAATAATGATTCGTAGCGGATCATAATGCGCACAGGTTTTGAAGCTTTGTTTTCAGTAACAAGTAAAACTGCGAAGTAGTTTGATGAAAATGTTAAGTGTTTGATTTACTATACTTGTCAACAGGAACTACATTTTTCACAGAAGAGTTACAATATATTGTGAGACGCAATATAAAAGCGGCGTGATCAAAGATTTAAGGAAATGTTTTTACAAAAGAAAGCTCAATATGCAGAATTCAACGCTTTTTACGAGCCGTTTTGGCTATCATGTGCGGTGACCGTCAACGATAGAATCCAATAAAACGATATTTATAAAATGTACTATAAATAATACGAAATTCATTGACTTTCAATTACATATATCATTAAGTTAATGAAAATTTATCAGTTATTTGAAACACTCATTATGTTCTATCGTATATTGCACACAAACTTGTATGTATTTAAATAATGTTAATTCTATTCTATTCTTGTTAGATAGATATTATTGCCCACACAAAATTTCGATGTACGACACATACCCGATAACATTGTATCAATGATTAATTTAATAATAAACTTGAAACGCGTACGTACGAAAACTTGATTATTGTTTTTCTTTCCAAACCCCTTTCCTAATTAAAATAACACATCTTGTTACAATTACAAGATATATTTTTAGAATAAATTAATAATTACCTAATCAAAATATCAAAAACGATTATTCTTGTCTAATTATAAATATATACAAATAATTGAGTTCAATGAAAAAGGTGGATAAAGAAATCATGAGATTTGATTTACATTAGAATAATATATATTTCCTTTATAATGTATTATAAAGTTCAATTCTATAAAATAAACATTTTCCAATGCAGTGAAATTTTTTAGTGATACGACCAAGTATTGAATATTTTAGAAGTGACAAAAAAATATAACATCATTTTACGCAACTAATAATATATTTTATTTTTCAACTAACATGTAATCCTTAAAAATACATTTACTTACACTAATTTGTTATTATTTATAAATTTCAGACTATATATTGCATACCAATTTTGTACATATTTACATGAACTTAAGGAAATAATAACATAAGTTAAATACAGTTATACTGTTATAACAGACATAATATCATTCTGAAATACCATTACATTGTACCAATTTGAATATTTAAAATACTATCTTATGAATTTTACCTAAGAATCATTTTAATATACTTCAAAATTAAAAAAGTAAAATGGTTTAAGCATCAAAGGGAAGCTAAAGCTACTGTTTTCAATTCAATTTTGTGAATATTAATTATTATCATTTCACGTGCAAGCAATATCACGCCAATAGATTAAAAATGGTTTATGTAATTTCCTTATAAATATTAAAAAACATAAGAAAAATATTTCAAAAAATGCAGCCAAATTATTGTAACTAAAATATTCGAATGAAACAGTTTTGTCAGAAAGGATAATTGTAACTCTAGTTTATGTGATTATTTAAAGAAAAGTTTATTTATGAATGCACCAGCAGGTGTACTAATGAATGAATGCTTGATGAAAGTATATAATTTGATAAGCTGATAATATAAATTTGCAAAAGATAGTTATATAGATTCTGAATAAGCAATTATTTTATGATACATTTATTACATACGATATTTAATCACACAATATTAAGAAATAAAATTTTGCAACTCCGAATGTTGAAAGATTGTTA